>LPNX010364034.1:1096631-1181918 GCA_001517045.1 Pseudotsuga menziesii | reverse complement strand
ATTTTTAAATTTTATATTATATAATTGCCGTCCCCTAAAAAATTGGGGGTGCGCTCTAGCCGTCCCGGAAACTCGTCCCCGCGTCCCCTGCGTCCCCCTGTCCCCGAGACCAGTGCAACATAGCAAATAATGTAGCATGGAGCCACTGATGGGAGCTAGTCATGGAGCATTTGAGGCAAGGCTCATGTCCTACGTAGAAGAGAGCAGGTAAAAGGATCAAAATGGTTCATTGATAAAGACCTAACATCGATTGGACAAAAAATAAGAGGAAAGAAGTGGGCCTTGGTCAAAGAAGCAAGACAACAAGCCAAGTGGGTTGTTCTATGGAATGGCAAGGCCATGGTGGTAGAGTTCAAAAACTCACAAGAAATAGGAAAATGTGACTCATGACTCTAGATAAGGGCTAAATATTGAGGAGCCATACAATTACCTATGTAGAACTCAATGAGAAGGGGGATATACTATTGGTAGGGAATTTTAATTGAAGAACAAGTAGTTTACAACTAGCAAGCTTCATAGAGAGTATATATCCCCCTTGGTTGACCTAGGATGAGAGGTGATGGAAGGGGAGATTGAATGGATGTTGACAAGGAGATCACCCATTTTGGTGAAGAACAACTTTATATATTCTATGTAGACAATATCATTCCCTACAATGTCCTAGCTTGTTGGAAAAGCTTATGAGAAGCAACATGTCATACACATAATGGGCAAATTGTGGTAGGCTATGTCATGATTTCAACTAATAGAATTGGAAAGATTTCAAAATTCATGATCAACTAATATCATGAGGAGATGTCATTAGACCATGAAATCTTGTTCATATAACGTCATTGGTTGAAAGGGGCACTAGAAAGTCACAATATAAGAACCGCAACAACGCAAAAAGCAATAGCTATCAACAAGGAGAATGTAGAAAAAATTCAAGGTTGAAATTGAGAGAATTACAATTAAATTAGGAATCAGGTCTGCAATAAAAGGTGAGAATGATAATAGCAAAGAGTTAGTGAAGGTTATCCACTTAAAAGTCTATAGTTGCAAGTCCAAGAGACCATGATGGTTCAAGGGATGGCTTTAGAAAAAAGCAAAGGACATTGAAATACTCTAGTCATAGCGCTTAAAATGGGGAAAGTTCAAAGGATTGCTGGATAGTTGGGCAATATGCCTTATTTTACCCATTTTGAAAGGGTGAAGGAGGAACGAACCAAGAAACTATCGGCACCATTATGATCATCTTGGTCTTCATCAAGCTAGTTATATGGATCACAGAAAGAAAAAATAACGAATGGGTGGAGAAGTAGAGAAAAAGAGCTAATGTGCAATCTAGACTTAGGGCTAAAGCACTCTACCATATATCACTGCCTCACATTGATACAGATGATAGATAAGAGATGGGATAACAAAGATGAGGAACTGTGGTGCTTCTTCATGAATTTCACAAAGTACTTTGATAGTAGTATAGTACCAAGAGAGAAACTATGGTAGTAGATTGTTAAATGGGGGTCTAAAGCAAATGGAGGGTGTTAGGGAACAAGATGTATAGTTAGGTAAAGGCGAAAATCAGAACAAAGAAAGGATTGTCGAAGAGTTTTAATAAGTGATGTAGGGGTGAAACAATTCTGCCCTCTTTCCTCTGCATTATTTGGGATGTCCATCAACAAACCATAGTTGTTGATCAATCAAAGAGGAGGGGGAGTCAGCATAACATATATCATAGCAAGAATCTTATTGTGTTTTGGTGACGTTTTCTTGACAACAAGGACATTATGTTGCATACAAGTCTACTTGTGAGCTCTGGAGACATTTTTCGTGGAAGTCGGGATGAATGTAAACACATAGAAGACCAAGGTGATTTGATTCTTGCACAAGAGGAAATCAAGGCAAACATGTATCGATTTCATAAGTTGACCACTTGAAATGACCTAGAATTGCAAATATGCACACTGTGCATATTTGCACACATGTATAAGTAACCGAGTTGGCACATGTGCACAATATAAAAGGAAAAGGCTTGAAGGAGAATGGAAACCAATCTTTGTGCTTCAGAATAGGTGCATAACAACAAAGATTTGGGAGTTGGGCATGTTATTCCCTCTTCTAGGCACTCATCTTCTATATGCTGTAGAAATTTCTTCTGTCTTTAACTCTTAATGCGAAACAAAAATTTTACCTCACAATGAGGTTTCCCAATTCTTAACCCTTTGAATTTACAACCTTAAGCCTATTATGAAATATGGTAAAACAACAACTACAACAAACAATATTTCACTTTTAACAACCCCAATCAACAAGGTAATCCAAGAGAAAAGATACATAATTTGTGCCCACAAGTTTCTATTGATTTTTCCTGAGCGGCATCGGAATCCATTCTCTTAGGAGAATGGGGACATATGGTCCGAGACCAGGACGTGGAACCAGTCTAGCACTGGGAGACTTAGTCTAGAGCTGAGTGGTCATTCTGTTGAATGGAAACATTTGGTCAGAGACCAGGATGTGGAACTAGTCTAGCACTGTGGGACTCAGTCTAGAGCTTAGTGACCATTCTGTTGAATGGAGACATCTGGTCAGGGACCAGGATGTGCAACCAGTTCAGCACTGGGGGACTCATCCTAGAGCTGAGTGGCCATTCTTTGAATGGAGGCACCTGGTTAGTTACCAGGAATTTAACCTCGTCTGGGACTAGGGACTTAGCCTGGGGCTGAGGGCCATTCTCCGGGAGAATGGAGGCGCTTGGTCTGTTACCAAGTATTTGACCTTGGGTCAAATTATGCAGCCTATGGCTGAGACACTTGGTCTGTTACCAGGATATCACTATAAGCCCCAGACTAGGTCTGGGGATGTGAGACACTCTGACCCTCGATCTGCGGGTTTTGTGATCTTCTCCAAGGCTTAGCTACCATTGGTTTAGACACCTAGTACTCGATCTTGGTGTCACATAGAGTGTGAGATAAAAGCATTAGTAATTCTCTCTATTTATGATGATGTACTTTGAGTGGGGAAGAAGGACCACCTTGACCACTTGTTTTGACCACAGTGCACTTGAAGAAGGCTAAAGTAAAAGTCAAAAATACATAAGGACCCTTAGTACCACTAAGGTGTCAAAGTGAAAGTGCAAAAAGCCTTTAGTACCACTAAAGTTAAAAGTCAAAGTAATAAATGAATAAAAGAACATTATTTTGTTCTTTTGAGGTTTGGTCCACTTACAGGTGACTCAAAGGATATAAAAGAAGATCAATCCATTTCATTTTGTCACACACTTGCTCATGCTCTCACAACTACTGAAGGAAGTTTTTCAATGGTTTTGAAGAAAAGACTATTTTGTGGTTATGCCCTAGCATGGAGGATTCTAGCTAGGGCACCCACACTTATTGCAGTCAAACCCTAAACGAGGGTTTCACCCACGAAGAACAACAACAACATTTTCTCCTTCTTCATGTGCTAGGGTTTCACCTTAGCCCTTTTTACCTTCACGGCTACCTTCAGACTCTTCACGTGCAACACCATAGATTCACGGGCAGGCTGTAAGGGTTCATTGGCAACTTGAATTTCTTCACAGGCAGGTTGTTAGGAACTTTGGGCAACCCCCTTTCTACCTCGGCCTCTCCTCAGCACTCTCGGGCAAGCTCATGCCCTTCACGACCAACCTTCTGTTGGCTGTTGTCTATCCTGGGAAGCTCCTACAGGAGTCCGGGTTGGAGTAGCTGGCTGCTGGGTAACAGCAACAGGTTTCCGGGCAACTAAAGGAGACTCAGGTAGGCACAACAGAGGCTCAGGCAGGGTTTCGGGCAGGTAGCAGAGGCTCGGGCAGGCAACAGTAAGCTCGGGTAGGCAGCCAGTGGTACGTTTAGGCTTACAGAAATCTGGGCAGCTCGGGTAGACTCTGGGCAGGTAGAAACAGGCTCCAGGGAGCAAGTTTCTTATCCGGGCAACCAATTTGAGATTTTGGGCAGAAAGCCCTAATTTGGTTTTGTTGTAAAAGTTATCTTTTGTGAATTTTTATGAGTGATGTCCAGGAAGAATTATTGAAGAAACCATTCATCTCAGAATTCTGAGATTGAAGAACTCAGTCATCTTTACGAGGTGAATTATTAATGCTTTTGGGGTTTTTGTCCTTTAAAGGTTTCCCTAGTGAAAAACTCTTGTGTTCCATGTGTGTGAAGTGTTGATGTTTCTACCAATGTTGAAAAAGCCGGCCAGGGTCCCCAATACAACTTCTTGGCAACATCGGCGAAAGAATCGGGAAAAATCGGCAAACATTAAAAATAGAAAATACATTCATTATTTTTTTGAATTTTAAACATATAAAGCAACAATGACATCAAAATAACATATTGGAACATAAATATGAAGAAAGCACTGATATATATCATCATGATGTAGTCCTGCCAAATATAAAACTATACATCAAAGTCGATACTGAAAGTTTGAAACATCATAGTTGTCCAATCAAGGACTCAAAAGTGTATAAAGTTTAAAGTTTAAACAATACAAAATGACATCACATATATAAATGTATCTGAGGAAAACTATCATTTAGCTATCTAATATCAATGCCTTCTTCCCCTTTTACGGGAAAATATCATGGGCCTTTTGTCAGGCCTGCCCCTAGCCCTCCATCTAATACTAGACGCCAAGTGATGGATGGAGGACTAGATGTATCAAGCGGTGCAGAAGGTGGTGGCGATGTTAGCACATCACCCTCCATGGTGCCTCCAACCACCACCACCTCCTCCTCCTCCTCCTCCTCCACTTGCCCCTCCTCTTGCCCCTCCTCTACCCATGCAGGTGACTCCTCCATGATAGGAGTCTCAATCTCCACCCTCCACTTAGACAATATTGTCCAAGGAGATGGCATTTGCATTCGGTTCTTTCTGTATTTGTGCCATCCACAAGCAGAGGTTGTAATGGACATACCCCAAGTCATTAAGACGTGTGAACTCCAACCTGTAAGAGGGTAATAAAAAACATTATGAGTCTAGAGGGTAATAAATTAATAAATTATAATATCTTAGAGGATCATAGATTCATAAATAGCATTAAACATTTAAATTTTAAATGCAATTGCTTTGTTGAAATTCTAAGTTCTAAGTTTCTAACCTTCTGTGTCTCTTTGCATGTATTTTTTCAAATACACTCCAATTCTGCTCACATCCCGAAGATGTACAGGTTTGGCTAAGGATTTTGATGGCAAGTTTCCGTAAATTTGGTGTCCTCACGCCATAGGTTCGCCACCATGTGGCTACACCAAACAAGAAATAAAGATAACTAAATTACATTTCATTACATTCAACTTTGGAAAACTAAAATAGGAAATAAATATAAATAAATCATAATTCATCTTTCAAATAAAGGTGAAAACTTAAAACGGTCTAATAAGTTAATAACTTACTTGGCATGAATTCGGTCTTGTCATGAATAGCATCAACAAAGCTAAATACTCCAGTACCATCCCGATACACCTCTATCTTGCGATTGACTGCATTGCGAGTGTCATAATCAGGTATCATCCTTTGAATACAACTGAGAAGCCCCTCCAAAACCTCACCATCAAAATCAAAATTGCATTTGTAGGCAAATGCGGGGTTGATGAAGAGTCCTGCTGCATGAATGGGTCAATGAAGCATCCCAGTCCATCGAGTATTAATCAACTCCCATAACAACATGTGCCTGTCATGCCCTGGGGTACCCTTTCCCACATAGAAATTCCGAATGGTCTCTTTGGCCCTATCCACGGCCTCATATAAATAGCCCATTGCGGGCTTATCACCATCAACAAGTCTCAGAACCCTTACTAAAGGTTCACTAACCGAGCACACTTCCTCCATTCCTTCCTAGAAGGCATCAGTGTACACCAGTTTGGCAATGGTTTTCCCATCCTGTCTCCTGCTGTAAGCACAATCATGCCACTCATCATAAACAAACATTTGCTTCAACTCAAACTGACATTGAAGCAAAGATTGAAGAGGAATAAATGTGGTGGCAAAACGCATGATTGCAGGACGCTTCAACTCCTTGTTTTTGGTGTGCCTCCTCATGAGACTAAGAACAAAACCATGGTTGTAAATGAACTTGGGGATGGCCCTAGCTTGATCAATCACCACCTTGATAAAGGGAATTTTCCCCATATCCCCCAACATCAAATCAATGCAATGAGCTGCGCATGGAGTCCAAAACAAAGAGGGGTACCTAGCCATTAGCATCATGCTAGCAACCACATAATTAGCTGCATTATCTGTAATAATTTGCACAACATTGTGCACCCCAATATTCTGGATGAACCTATCCATCAACTCGCATAAAAGTGCTGCATCTTTTACATGTGCCGATGCATCGATTGATTTTACAAACATGGTACCTCTAGGACAATGTACCCTGAAGTTGATAAGGCTTCTACCCTTACCATCTGTCCACCCATTTGACATGACTGTGCATCTAGTGCTCTCCCATGACTGCCTGAACTCTGTCAACCTAGCACCGATGTCCATCTTTTCTGCTTGAAGGATTGGGCCCCGCAACTCCTCAAAGGTGGCACTTTTATACCCTGGGCCAACTACTGCAATGGCATCACACATCAGTTGACAAAATGTATTGTTTTTAACAATGCTGAGAGGTATGTGACTTTAGTAAAGACACCTTCCCATAACCCTGTCCGCTTCTACTTTTTCTGATTTCTTTATAATTGACCTGATAGAAGGTTGTGATCCCGGTGCAACAAAATGGGATGTGATCCCCGCCCTCCAAGAGGTGAAGCTGTGGAGCCACTCCCACTACCCTCACCGATAGTGGTAGATAGAGATGCACCTACACTTCTTGCTTGGCCAAAAGCTGCAAGCTCAGCTCTGTTTGTAGTGATCTCATCCTTCTTTCTCATTTTTTCATGGATGGCGTCATGGGTAGATCTCATGATTTCTGGGGTCACTGCAGTATAAAGGGCAACATCATGGCCAGGTAGTTTGGCTAGATGGTATTTCAACTTGTTAACCCCTCCCGACATGTGATGCCCACATAATTTGCAACTCAAATTTTGCCTATTCATTCCATCCTTGGGCTCACCATACTGCTAAAATGGGTCCAATATCTTTGGCATTTTTGCAATTGGAATGCTTCAACTCAAATGCAACCCTTGGGCACAAAAAAAAATACATTAAACTCCTTTGGAAAAAAATAGCAACATTCTAGCTTAAAAAATCAGACCTCTAAATTTAGATTTTAAGCCATGAAAGATAAGAAGAAGAGGGTGGCTAAGAATTAAAAAAACAAGCATGCTATTTTCCATTCTAATTTTTTAAAACCCCCATTTACATTGTGACTGTTTTTCATATTTTTGGGCACGATGGAAATCAATGGCAAAATAGTAAAAACAAATGGCAAAGAAATATGCAAAGAAATACTAAAATAGTCAAATAAATATGCAAGAAAAAATGAAAGAAATCTTTCAAACAATCCATGGAAAAGATAAAAAAACAATGGGATAAAATGCCCATACCTGTGAAGAATCTTGAACACTTGTTCCACAAAATCATTGGTTGAGATGGTAAATGGTGTTTGAAAGCCTCCAAAGGTGTTGGTGGTCTCCTCAAGCCCTTCTCCTCCACTTCCAACAAACTGATTTGCCAAATGACATTAAAAAAACAGTTTTTTCCTTTTGAAAGTCGCGGATTGGAGGCCTGGGCGACTTTTTCCATCGACCCGCGAGTTTTTCTAATAAATCGCAATTTTTACTAAAAAGTCGCGACTTCCTGATTTTTTAAAAAATCACGACTTTTGCTCGCTGAAAAATCAGCTTGGAGCATAAGTCGCGACTTTTCCGATTTTTCGCGAAAAATCGGCGAGTTTTTCAACACTAGTTTCTACTGCACTTGTCTTTTGTTATTTGATAGTCTGCAAAAATTTAAAGTATTCATGCTAATGCTAAAATTCAACAGTTTCTTCCCTCTAGGGCAATCCTATCATGCATAAAAGAGATCCAAAATTCACTTTACGACAGCTGTAAACACAACAGCATGTATATTCTATCTTCGTCAACATTGATGTTAAATCACTTAAGAATTTCAGCCTTAACTTGTGTCAATTCAGCAAGACATAAAAGTGCTGGAAATTACCAAACCTTGAAGAAATAGATGGATGAAGATCAGATCTGCAATAGAGACAATGTTGGGCAGCTGAAAACTTCATTTATATTTATAAAGATGAAGTTCATGTAGATTCCTCTAGCTCTCCAAACCCTAGCTAGAAAAAACCAAGAAAGCCCTATCTCGACCAAAGATATTCCATAAGCTAGCATCAACACTAGCAAGCCTGCTTGGCTCCAAGCAAGACATCTTGTCTCTCATTTTCTTGTTCGACAAGAGTAAGCCTCTTCTCCTTTAGGGTTTCTCACAAACCCTATCTCCTTAGTCTTCTTAGGTCGAAACCCTTGCCCGAGCACATTCAAAGAATTCTGCGAGTACCATAGTGCCTCATAACCATGAGAGAAAATACAAAGAAGAAGATTGAAGAGAGAAAAAAAGACTACAGCTGTTGTCTTAGTCACAACTCTAACACAAGAATATGAACAAGAATGAGAATGATGAAAGGACTCTCTTCTTCCTCTATATATATGTGAGGTAAGGGAGACCCACAAAACACTGACAAGCAACCTACAAGCCACAGGCAGGTTCACACATGTGAAGCAGCTTCAAGGGTAAATATGTCAAGCTCCAAGGTGATGTACACATTCAATGCTCCAATGACTCCAAGCCTCGAAGGTCTTCAACGATCCTCCTAAGCACTCCTTCGGCTCCACTTCCGTTGCATGAACACTATCGCAACTGAGGTGTCCCCAAGTCAACTTCATGCCTCCTTGCAAGCATCCAAGCTAACCCATGTTGTTTAGGATTCAACACCCTCGTTCAGAATGCTTAATGCTCCTCCAAAGTATTGTCTTCTTGAAGTAAGCAACCTCTTCCATGTGGCCAACATGTAGAATGTCAACAAGCAGTCTAAAGATCTGCATTGTTCTAAGGAAGAATGTAATGCAAGCACCCAACTGCGGTCTAAGCAACCACTAAGAAAGTCATCTGCAATGTGCAAATCCATCATGAACCATCCAAGGGCTAATCATACTCCATGTATCCCAAATCTCATCCAACACCCCAAACATGGTGCAAACACTTTTGGAGTAAGCCCAATCTGATGGATGTGAGCGTTATGGGCCACAGATGCCAAGGAATCGATCGGATAAGATGTAAAGGCTACAAAAGCATTCAATGACAAGATTTTTGAAAATAACAATAAACACCCTATATGAGCTATGCTAGAAAAGTTGTCTTTATATAGGAGTAGAGTAGTGATTTGCTTAGAAGGGAGAATTTTTTCATGAAAGGTGGCATGTGTGGCTCAAAATGAGGACAGGACACAACTACTTGATTGATGCTGTTCTGAAGGGTGGAAAAAGGGACCAAATGACTGACACATGGCAGGAAAGAGATGTCAACTCACTTGTGTGGGAGATAAAGGGGTACGATTCACTTGTGTTAGGAAATAGAGAGACAACTCAATTGTGTGGGAGAGAAAGGGGTATGATTCACATGTGTGCGGAAGGTGTTTGCTTTAGGACTTTAGAACAATGCTAGGAGAGGTCCAATGAAATCTTAGAATGGTCAAAAGAAGCTAGGCGCTAGGGGTTGAAGGTTACAAATGGGATTGCATTGATAACTGTGAACTGTATAAAAATATGTTGAGGGTATAGCATCAGGAGAGGGGGACTTGGGTTTGAAAAGGTAATTGGGTTAGGGAAAGTCAGCTCTAACCATCCAACTTGAAGCTTGACCATCTACACACCTTAATAACAATGTAACCATGTGCAAGAGAGGATTTGGAGAAGCATTTGGTCCCCCATGCAATCCATTTTCTTGGGGAGACGAAGTTTTGCATTATCTTTACCAAGAATTCCCATTTAGCCTTGTCTGAGGCCTTCTTGAGATCTAATCTTGATTGGCATGCCCCTGACCTCTTGATCTGAGAATAAGTTCCTGAACAACAACCAGCTGGTCCAAAATTTTCTTTCCAGCAACAAATTCTCTCTCTTCAGGAAATATCAACTTTGGAAGAACTTTTATTTGACTAGCAATTGCCATTATGATAATTTAATAATTTCTATTGCATAGGTAGATTGGTCTTTGATTGTAAAAAGAGGTAGCATTCTCTGTTTTAGGGTTTAAGTCAAGAATTGTAGAATTTAGGGCATTTAGTATACTCCTTGAAGTTATATACTCCTTCAACTGCATCTAGTATATCCTTCTTGATCAGTGGCCACATTTGCTGAAAGAAGTCTGCTGAGAAGCCACTTGGCCCAAGGGATTTATCCTTGTTGAGGCTAAAGACCACTTCTTTGGGATCAGCCTTTGGGATGGATTTGATCAGATATGCAATCTATTGGTCAGAAATTAAGGAGCATACATATTTTAATATTGCATCATCTTGATAGGCACATGATGCATCCTGGGCATCTGCTGATAGTCAAGAATAGTTTGCATAAGTTCACCGCCTCTTCTTTGATGAGATCAAGGTCATCTTGAACAGGCCCATTATCGTCTATGATTTTTGAGATTCTGATTTGCGGTTTTATAGACAGCGGAGATGTCGGTATCCAGAGTAGTGTGCCTCCCACTTGTCAGATAACCCTCCCAGCTTTAGCTGAGCAACCAGATATCAATATAGAGTGTCCTTCCTTCCCTTGGATGGTAGGAGATCGGGGCTCGCTTGCTCCTACGTTTTCTCCAGGATTGTATAGTTGGATCCCACTGTTGTGCTGGAGGACTCTGACAGAGAGCTAGAGCCCTGGTTGATCCCCTTGCCCTTGGTCATAGGCCCAGGATATCTTGACATCATGCTCAGGTCTTTCTCTCTCTTGATCAACATCAAGATGTCCAGTTTTCCAGTCTTGGACTCTCACTTTGTATTGTTGCACCTATGATACTGTTATATATATATATCTTTTGTTGTTGGTTAGACCTAGTGATTGGCTTAGTCGGATACTTATCTATGTTGCACTTTTTCTTTGACTTTAGCTTTCTTTATCTTGCTTTCAACATTACCTAGAAGTTGCTTTTGCACTCGCACATTGTATTCACACTAGATGCATCTTCTAGTCCCTTGACCTACCTTTGTGGTCATTTGTTGGACATTAATAAAATTATCTCATCTTATTATCTTATTAACCATTGAGTTCTTGATTTATGTCTTTTGAATATTTCTTCCTAAACATCTAATCCAGATCCAGGTCCAGATCTTCATAATGTTCTTCCACTTATCCAGACCTTTTGTTTTCTTTTCATATTGAAGATTCAAATCTCTTGAGAGTTCCTCCTTTTCTGTCCTATATTGTGTTTTGATCAGAGATGCCTCTATGTAGGTTTTATTTTCAAAGATGTTAGTGAAGACCTATCTGTTCCATATTTTCAGTCTTGGTTTTTCTTTCTTCCAGCTAGAATTCAAAATAAACAGTTTCCATCCCTGAAGATATAGCTTCTATCAACATTAACAATTATGCATGTGCTTTATTTGCTAGTTGCTTTCTTGGCTTTAGCTTACTTCATCTGTGATATTCTTTCACACTCCCACATTTTATAATAATTTACTTGTCTCATCTTCCTGTCTGCCACTGTTCCAAGTTTCTTTCCGAATCTAGGTGGTCCCAGCACATAGCTTCAAACATGGAGGAGGGTTTATTGGGTTTGCTAGCTTTTTTGATATCTAATCTAGCCAATGATCTGCTAGAGCTATAGAAAATTAAGAACGCTCTGACCTCTGTTCACACAGCCATTGAGAACTTTCATGAAACACTTTACAAGCCACTAATATTAACCTCAACAGTAAACACTAATCATGCACATTTCTTAACCATTAAATGGAACTTGACTGTAGGCTAACATAAATATACTGTTTATAAAGTACATTTGCAGTGGACAAAACACATAAACAGGAGACTGTAATAACACTTTAACAAGGCATTTTGGTCTAAGCTTGACCCTGGAAAAACCCCACACCTTGGGGAAAACCAGCAAGAGAGATTTTATTATGGAGCAGCATTAACACTCAGGACATTACAGCAGTAAAGTACAGTCATAAGGTCAACAGTACAGGCAGAAATATTTCTTAAAATCTGAGCCTAAATATCATCTCAAAAACTGTGCACTAGCAGCTTTGAAAAATGTGCCCTACAGTCATTCCAAACTGTATGGAACAGTATAGACAGCTACAACAGTCTTCTTTTCATTTTAGTGCCTAGTCTCTTCAACAGTACGGCCTCCACTCAGCTGCCTCGAAAAATGTGCCACATGCTCCTATTTTCTGTGCAGCTAAACTCAGCAGTATGGGCCCACAACTCTGCTGTTGGGACTGCCTTTATTTAATGGCTGTACAGTGCCTTGGGATTCTTGCCCCACCTTGGAATTTGAGCCCCCACGCTGCTGCTGCCTTGCTTCCCTTATGCTGCTCACACAAACTCTCTTAGGGATTTAAGTTGCCCACTCTTCCTTCCAAGACTCCCTCTTGAAATTCATCCCTCTCCAATTCCTATTGGAATGCGTGCCATGAAGTCTCAATGTGTCTTTTTATTTCCTCATTACGGTAACTCCTCTTATCTCTTCGTCTTCTAGGCCTGAGATTAGATCTTGGCCCACAAGATCCAAAGGTTGTGTTTTAATCTCACTTAAATCTCTTAAGTGAACTATGCAAAAACACTTTTCTTTTCGGAAAGTCACTTTTACCCTAAATTAAATAAAAGTGCACTTTATAAAGTACAAGTCACTTTAATAAAGTACATCTCACTTTAAAATTATAAAGTCACATCATAAAGTACTTTAATAAATACACTTAATAAAGTCACTTTGTCATTTGATGAAGCTCCATCATCTCAGACCCCTGCACTTAGGCACCTGATGCAAGAGTACTTCCGCTACCAAAGACTAACAGTCCCTCTTAGCAAGGGAGGTACTGCTAGCATCACCTCCACTTGGATCTGTCTCCAACCTCTGCTCTCCAATAGCTGAAGCTGCTCCCTCTGAAACGGAAGGTCCCTCAGCTACCTGCTTTGGATCATGTGTTAGAGAACTATGTCAGACTACTCTGGCTGAGAGTTTTGCTCACTCTCCCGCTCGTTCTCAAGAGTCATCTCATACCAGCTCGGTCTCGTTACAGCGCTGGAAGAATCTCTCCACTGGTTGCTACCACTGCTGCCACTGAGTCTGACCTCTCACTAGACTCACTATCCACAGGATGATCCAATACTTGGTATGTCCTGCTGTCTCTAATGCCTAGCAATCTTGCAACAAATGGTGCTAATGGAAGAACGAAAGCCGGTGGCAGAAGGAAAGCAATGGGCTGGACCAGAAGATAAGTATCTTGTGTCCTACATGATACTCAAACTTGGCCAAATATGGATAAGTATTAAACGACGTATAGTACTTATATCCTTCTCACTATCAAATTAGAGCATGATGTTACCACTTAAGGGATCCTGTGAAGTCTCAATCTGCAAATTAGCATGCACGCCATCCTGCATCAGATACATAATAACATGTCCTTCCAAGTGAAGGATCGCATATCCGTCATCTTCTAGAGTCGACATCGAGAGCAAATTCTTTTTCAACTCTGGAACAAGCAATATTCCACCAATCTCCAAATAACCTCTAGACTTGAGTTGAAATATAACACTTACAACTCCTACTACATGGGTGCCAACATACCCATCCTCTGTAAGTATAACTCTATTTATATCCTGTCAACTCTAGGATCATTGTTTGTGTTCCCGTTGTATGGCGTGCTGCTTCGCCATCTTACCACGCTCCAGTGCCTGAACTTTCCACATACTCTTCCACTTCAGTTGAAGTGGCAACCTTGGACTCTTCTTTCTTCTTGTTGGGACACTGCCTAGCATAGTGACCAGAATCTTGGTGAGCAAAACATCTCACTTTGCTCATGTCCTTCTCGTAGTTGGCCTCAAGCCTCCCTTCTTCTTCTTTCCCTTAGTTGTATGGGATACATTCTCCTCATCTTCCTTACTGTTTGATGAGCTATCTTGCACATATCCTCTCCCGATCTCCTCTTGAATGAAGTCATCCCAAAGATGGTTCCAAGAAGACATATTCTCCCTCGCCACAATGGCTTCCACGAAAACAACCGAATGTTTGGCCATGCCATTCAACACTGTTTGTACTAGGTCACTGCTCTCAACCTTCTCCCCAACTGCTCCAAGCTTATCCATCACCTGAGTGATTCTAGTAAGGCAAGATGCAACATTTTCAGATGTAGCCATCTTAATGCTTTTCAACTTCTCTCTTAGTACCTGTAATGTCCACGCCCGATTAGGCAACAAAATACCCGCTAACCTACTTAATCCCCATAGGTTCGAGCGGGTACTGCATTAGAGGGGATTGACTGAGGACATTCGGTACTTAGAATAACCCGGGACACACATTCAGTACTAAAGTCAGCAGTAGGATAAAATAAGCCTTTTCTCTTTAGGCTTAAAAGTCAACGTCAAATTAGAATCGCATGCATGCAAAAGTAAAAGCATAAACCCTAAAAGTGATATGTGAACCCTAAAAGCGCATAAGGATTTAGTTAAGAAGGATGAGGGAGCCTAAAGAGATACTTTATGATTATTATTGATTTTGGAGCTCTTGAGTAGCAGCACAGCGTGCGACCACAACAGTTGGGGTTGAAGACGACATTTTCATCTAACGGGGTTTTGGCAGTGAGATATCTGCCCTAGTCTCATCCAGGGTAAACCATCCACGTTCACCATCCGCTCTTCAACTTATTTGTTGAGTTGCAGTTATCCAGTATCCATCAGAGATTGTTTGCAGGGACACATGTGTAGCCGTAGGGGGTGTTTTCGCTGGAAAACCCCAAAACATTCGCTGGGTCCTCAGATCTCAGTTTATCTTCAGAATACCGACACCATTCTCAACATCAGTATCACCCTCCAACACCCGGTGATTATCAGATCCTGTCTTGCTCATCCGGAGCAATTCTCAACAATTTGGGGATCAGGGGGGCGTGAGGAGCTAAACCTCCAGATCAATTCGCTAGCCTGCTTAGAGGTTTCATAACTTCTGCATGTGTCAGGCATCCTCTACGGCACGGGAAGACTACCACTTGTGCAATTTCTTAGCTTCAACAGATACCTCCTTCACTGAAAACGTCACCCTTAGATGATTTTGGGTTTGTGATGCTGGGCTATCACCGGAGGTAGAAAGCACCAGTTCATCACCAGATCGGCTCTTGATGCATGCATATTATCTCAGGAGCATTTCAATCGGCTTATCAGTGGTAGGTGTTACATTCTATCTTGCAAACCCTAACCCTAAACTCAACTATAATATAGGGCAGTTTTGCATGCCTGGCTATTTCAGTAATTTTGCATGGAATTAGAAAATATCAGTATTCGAGATATTACAGTGGTATCAGAGCATGTTCCTTGCCAGCTGTGGGATTGAACATGAGAAGTAGATGAATACAGAAGATGACACTTTTGTAACCTATAGGAAAAGAAGGAGTAGGTACACGGAGGACTTTGAGGATATCCAACTATAAGATACCAACTCAGACATGGACCCAACAGGTATACACTCTGACAGGGAAAACAGAATGGGAGAAGATGAGGACAGGATGGAGTTTCGCAACCTAGTATTCGCATTGCAAGACTTAGCCAAAGGGCAAAAAGATGTACTTAATGCAATCAACAGATTATCGACGAAACCAGATCCAGGTAATAGCAGTACACTTCCTTCATTGGTAGATAGAGGGTCTACCAATGTTATCGGAACCGGACCGGTCATCGAATCGGCGAAGCCTAAAATGTGAACCAGACCAGAAAAAAACCGGGTAAAAAATCGGCTGACTAAAAAATACATAAAATATTCATATTTTGTAAAAAACATATATATTCATGTGCATACATATGAATCCAAACCATTAATACAGAAATATGCAAAGTTTCTCATATATATAGCAAATATGGGTGCAAATATCCAAAATAGCACCTAGTGCAATACATCTCTGAGATTCTGAACCAAAGTACATTAACAAAGAGGTTCCAAAGTACATTAGCACAATTTATTTTCTAGTTTTAAAAAAAAAAATTGAGTTTCGTGAGTCCCTTGTCGAGACCGACCGATTTGGCCGGTTTTGGCTGGTTCCATACCCGGTTTGGAATAAAATCCGGTTTTATGATTTTTTTTGCTGACCAGACTAGCCAACCCTGTAAACTAGTCAGGTCGGTCAGTTTTGCCGGTTCCGGTCCGGTTCCGACCCCACATATATACCAGACCTTCCCACAGGCCTACTATGCCTCACTTCTTGGCAGATGCAGTAGGAGGTCCAGTCATGCAGGTAGAGCCTAGCGAACCCTTTGAGGCTTATTTGCAGGAATACAGGGACTTAAGGGGATGAGTTTCATGCAGCCATGTCTTTTTCGGATTTTTGCAACATAAAGAGTTGGAACAGGCCCAAGAATTTCAACAAGGGATTCAATCATAACTATGAGTTGCAAAAAACCTTGGGCAGGTTGACCATCCCAAACTTTGATGGGACTCACGGAGGTTCAACGAGGATATCGGTTCAGAAGTTGGATACCAATCCCATGACAGAGACATATGCCATTAAATTGGCTACACTCCACCTGGACGAAGAGGCTCATGAGTGGTGGTACCACGGATTGGTGACATTGGGTCACAACATCATCCATTCCTATAGTGAGTTCACTTAGAAACTCATGGAGCGGTTCGACAAGAAAGATCCAGAAATACATTTCAGAGAGTTGGCTCAACTCAAACAGACAGGTAGCGCCGAGGCCTTCATCTCAGAATTCCAGAGGATAACAGTCATGGTAACAGATGTGTCAGAGAGCAGGTTGACGATGTTGTTTAGTGAGGCCCTAACAGAGCCACTACAGGGATGAGTGAAAGCCTACAAACCCCCCACTCTACAGGATGCCATTAGCCGAGCCAGAGATCTCCAAGACTCAGTCCCGAAGAACAGGTTCCCTCTCAAAACCAACTTTCCAGTTAGGGACAAGAAACCTTTTCAGCAGGATTTTCCAAAGAAAACATGGTTAGATGAGGACATTAGGAAAGACTTGAGGCATAAGAAATTATGTTTTACTTGTCAAGAACCATGGGTTCCAAGACACAGGTGCGCAGGAAAGGCCAAGGCTCACTACATCGAGGTATATTCGGACAGTGATGGGGAGGACTATGAGCAGGAGGCGACAGAAGAATTACGGGCTGCAGAGGAAGAGTCACTCCAGGATGATACACCCGAGGGAGTTATTGCTACGTTATTTGGAGTACCTAGATTCCATACTCTCAGGGTCAGAGGAGTAGTACAGGGCCACAGAGTGGGAGTATTGGTTGATGGGGGAGCAACCCACAATTTCATTGATGCAACTTGGGTAGCCAAGAGAGGTATTCCGACAGAGAAGCTTGACGGATTTACTGTAGCAGTAGCTGGAAACTCTAGCATGGAGTGCAACTATTGGATTCCAAAACTAAATGTCACATTAGGCAACTACTAGATGACAGATTCATTTTATGTAGTGGATGTGGCAGATACACATGTAGTATTGGGCGTTCAATGGCTTTATTCAATAGGGAAATATACTACAGACTACCGAGCAATGGAAATGGATTTCCAGGGGCCAGATGGAAAATGGGTAGTTTTGAGGGGCATGAACACTTATCCCCCAAAACCGGTCTCTTCATAGAGAATGGAGGCAGTACTCAGACATGATGACATAGAATGGGCTGCAGAATGTTTGGTCACCTTTAGGAAACCTCCAGAGAACAACACAGAACACCGAGATGACATTCAGGCTGTATTACAGAAACACGAAAAGGTATTTCGGGACCTTCCAACAGGTAGACCACTAGACAGGGGCTTTGAGCACATCATTCAGCTAGAGGAGGGGACACAAGTAGTCATCACCACTCCTTATCGGCATCCCAAAAGATATAAGGATGAGATCGAGAAGACGATCAAGGAATTACTGGAGCTTGGATACATTCGGCCCATCTCTAGCCCCTTTGCATCATCAGTGGTCTTAGTCAATAAAAAGGATTCGACCCAACTCTAGCCCCTTTGCATCATCAGTGGTCTTAGTCAAGAAAAAGGATGGCACACTACGAATGTGCATTGATTACAGAGCACTCAACAAGAAGACCATCAAAAATAGGTATCCTATCCCTAGGATTGATGAACTCATGGACAAGCTGCGTGGTGCCAAATACTTTTCAAAGGTTGATCTTCGCTCGGGTTACCATCAGATTCGAGTAAGGGATCAAGACATTTCTAAAACAGCTTTCCATTGTCACTATGGTCACTATGAATTCTTGGTCATGCCTTTTGGACTTACCAGTGCTCCAACCACTTTTGAGTCATGCATGAACCATACTTTCAGAGCTCAGTTATGCAAGTTTTTGCTAGTATTCTTTGATGACATCTTGATTTATAGCAAAACATGGGAGGAACATCTGAAACATCTGGACGAAGTATTGAGCATTCTAGAAGAACACTCGCTTTACGCGAGGATGTCCAAGTGTGAATTTGGCATGAAGGAAATGTTGTATCTAGGGCACATAATCAATGCAGAAGGAGTACAAGTTGATACGGAGAAAATCCGAGCTATTAGGGATTGGCCCACGCCAAAAACAGTCACAGAATTGAGAGGCTTCTTATGCCTTTACACATATTATCGGAGGTATGTTAAGGGGTTCTCCCAATTTGCCGCACCCCTCACTGATCTGACAAAGAAGGGAGCCTTCACTTGGACGGAATTAGCACAGAAAACTTTTGAGCAGATGAAAGTCATCATGAGTTCTTGCTCGGTCTTAGCATTATCAGACTTCTCATAGCCATTTGTAGTAGAATGTGATGCCTCAGGGGAAGGGCTAGGAGCAGTATTGATGCAAAACCATCACCCTATTGCATTTGAGAGCAAGAAACTGAAGAACTATGAGCGCCACTACTCCATATATGACAAGGAGATGCTAGCCATCTTACATGCTCTCACGAAATTCAGATAGTACCTGGTGGGTAGCAAGTTCAAAATCAAGAGAGATCATAACAGCCTCAAGTACTTCTTGGAGCAGAAGGAGCTGAATGAGCACCAACAAAAATGGGTCAGCAAAGTACAAGCCTACGATTTCGAGATAGAGTATGTGAAGGGTAAGAACAATATAGCAGTTGATGCATTATCCAGACGACCCGCTTCATTATCTCTCATGAATATATCTACAGATTGGAGGGCTCTTCTCTTAGTAGAGTACTCCAAAAATAAATTCGTTTTCGAATTATTGGATGGGCAGGTTCAGGATGAAAGGTACAGAATTATCGATGACATCATCTATTACAAGAGTAGGATATACCTCGTCCCAGAATCAACTTTAAGAAAGAAAATCATACATGCGACACATGAATCTCCACTATCAGGACATCAGGGTTTCTTGAAGACCTATAGGTAGATCCGAGAGAGGTTCTCATGGAAGGGTCTCAAGGGGGAGGTTATGCAGCACGTGCGGGAATGTAGCATTTGTCAGTAGAACAAGATTGAGCACATCCATCCAGTAGGGTTGTTTCAGCCACTACCAATTCCGGAACAAAAGTGGGAAGGTATCTCCATGGAATTCATTACAGGATTGCCCAAGGTCGAAGGGCGAGATTGCTTATATGTCGTGGTTGATCGACTGACCAAATTCGCACATTTCTTTTCTATATCATCCGATTACTCCGCATCCCAGGTAGCCGAGTTATTTTTCAGAGAGGTCTTCAGGTTACACGGGTTACCCAAGACCATTGTTAGTGATCAGGACAATAGATTCACAGGTGCCTTCTGGCATGTACTATTCAGGTTAGTGGGAACCGAGCTTGCTACCAGCATGAGTTATCATCCCCAGAGTGATAGACAGACCGAGATTGTCAACAAGTGGATTGAAGGGTATTTGAGGAATTATGTAGCAGGACAACAACGAACTTGGATTAAATGGCTACACTTAGGGGAATACTGCTACAATACTACCTACCACATGTCTATTAGGATGACACCTTTTAAGGCATTATATGGCTATGAGGCCTTGGACTTTGCAGATGTAGCATTTAGAGACAGCAGGGCTCCTAAGGCAAAGGATTGGATATAGGACAGTCAGGATATCCTCAAAATCTTGAAAGAGAACTTACATACAGCTCAGAATCAGCAGAAGCTTTATGGAGACAGGCATGGGGTTGAGCGAAGCTTTGAGGTTGGAGATCTGGTATAAGTTACGGCTCCAACCCTACAGACAGTCTTCACTTGAGAAGAAAGGATTGGAAAAGTTAAAACCTCGCTTCTATGGACCCTATAGAGTTATCAGAAAGGTGGGACAGGTGGCGTATGAACTAGAACTACCATAGGAGAGCAAAAGTCACAATGTATTCCATGTGTCCAACTTGAAAAAGACCATTGGACAACACATTGCTCCATCAACAGAGTTACCTCCCTTAGATGATGAGGGACTATTGGTACTGATTCCAAAACGAATCGTACAAACTCGAGAAAGACGACTTCGGAACCGAGTGATTAGAGAATACTTGGTCCAATGGAAAGAATTACCTCCGGAGGATGCCACATGGGAAGGAGAACAGGGATTGCAGCATCCCAGTTTGCAGTTGCATGAGGACAAGCAATCTCAAGCGGGGAGGACTGTAATGTTCTCGTCTGATTAGGCAACAAAACACTCGCTAACCTACTTAATCCCCATAGGTTCGAGCGGGTACTGAATAAGAGGGGATTGACTGAGGACATTTGGTACTTAGTACAACTCGAGACACACATTCAGTACTAAAGTCAGTAGTAGGCTAAAAGAAGCCTTGTCTCTTTAGGCTTAAAAGTCAACGTCAAATTAGAATCGCATGCATGCAAAAGTAAAAGCATAAACCCTAAAAGTGGCATGCGAACCCTAAAAGCGCATAAGGATCTATCTAAGAAGGATGAGGGAGCCTAAAGAGATACTTTATGGTTATTATTGATTTTGGAGCTCTTGAGTAGCAGCACAACGTGTGACCACAACAGTTGGGGTTGAAGACGACGTCTTTAGCTAACGGGGTTTTGGCAGTGAGATATCCGCCCTAGTCTTATCCAGGGTAAACCATCCAGGTTCATCATTCGCTCTTCAACTTATTTGTCGAGTTACAGTTATCCAGTATCCATCAAAGATTGTTTGCAGGGACATGTGTGTAATCGTAGGGGGTTTTTTAGCTAAAAAGCTCCAAAACATTCGCTCGGTCCTCAGATCTCAGTTTATCTTCAGAATACCGGCACCATTCTCAGCATCAGTATCATCCTCCAACACTTGGTGATTATCAGATTCTGTCTTGCTCATCTGGAGCAGTTCTCAACAATTTGCAGATCAGGGGGGCGTGAGCAGCTAAACCTCTAGATCAATTCGCTAGCCTGCTTAGAGGTTTTAGAACTTTTGCATGTGTCAGGCATCCTCTCCGGCACGGGAAGACTACCACTCCTGCAAATTCTCAGCTTCAACAGATACCTCCTTCATTGAAAACGTTGCCCTTAGCTGATTTTGGTTTCGTGCTGCTGGGGTATCACCGGAGGCAGAAAGCACCAGTTCATCACCAGATCGGCTCGTGATGCATGCATATTATCTTAGGAGCATTTCAGTCGGCTTATTAGTGGTAAGTGTTACATTCTATCCTGCAAACCCTAACCCTGAATTCAGCTATAATATAGGGCAGTTTTGCATGGCAGTTTGCATGCCCGGCTATTTCAGTAATTTTGCATAGAATTAGAAAATATCGGTATTCGGGATATTACAGTACCATCTTTCGGTTTTCATTCGAACTCAGGTACTACTTGGTTAAGGCAACCCACATCTCATAGGCATAATTTTTACCGGCCACAGGAGGAATGGCATGGTCCTTCACTGCATCAAGGATAATCCTTTTTTCATTGATGTCCTTCTTGTTGAAGGCTGCCAATGCTACTGCATTTGTAGAAGCATGTACCTGCATCGGGCGGGCTTGAGTGCTATTCACGATGCCTCATAATTCATTCTTTTGCAAAATCAACACAATCCTTGCTTTCCAAGGAATGAAATTGGTTGTACATCCAACCTGTCCTCTATCCTCATTCCGATTGCCATCTCACTGAAAATGCATGTCCAACAACTTTGCCCACTATGTTAAAAGCCACTTCTTAGTAGCACCAACCAACAACTCTCTTGCAATCAGTTGCTAAAAAAATAGTCCACTGTCCAACTCAGAGCCCTAGCTTTGATACCATGTAGAAAATTAAGAAATTTTTGTCCTTTGGTCACACACAACCATTGAAAACTTGTGTCAAATACTTTACAAGCCGTTGATATGAATCTAACCCTAAATGTATGCTAAAGGTTATAAATATGACCCCTTCCCTCCCTTTTCATTGACATATGTTCATCGAATGTTTCATGCCACCAGTTGAATTGGCGAATTCGACTTTGAACTATGATATCCCATGAATTCATTATGAAACTTTTAACTGTTACAGTCACCCGTTTGAAACTTTGAACCGTGACACTCACCAGTTGACAAGATGACACCCCATGATTCATTGAGTAGTTGATGGACTGATGTTGTAGAGAATCGAGATATATGGCGACTGTGTTGGTGGCTTTGATGGTGTGGTGTATTGTATTGGTTGCTCTATTTTTATTTTTATTTTTTCATTAAAATTGTATTTTTTTAAAGTTTTTTCATTAAAATTGTAATTTTTTTAAAATTTTGAATGTTGTTAGGCATTTAAATGAAACCGCTCTAGTTCATTATCGGTTTCGATTTTGGTCCGAGTTGACCCTCGACTGGTTTGACTCCTGGTTCCGAGTTTTAAAGCATTGTATGAACTATGATTTCCACTTTGCAAGTTTGAATCTCTAATTTGCTGTTAGAAATTGATGAAAAATACTGGGCATATCATATTTGACAATGGGCTTTGTTCAGATAATTTGTGAGAACCCATGTTACAAGGATCGCATTCACGCCTAAAAGCCCATGTGCTGTCCAATCCTGCACACTGGAGACCTAGGAACTCCTTGGAAACGTTCCAAAACTCGTAGGGATGCCAGAATATTTGAGCTGTATCCGTTCAATTCTGGGCGAATTTCAGGGATGTTTAGAGGGCGGTTCTTGTGTCCCTCAAAAATTCAGCCACACCTGGCTGTCCATTGTGCTGTAGAATGACACAAACTGTATAAAATTAGAAAAGATGTGCGACACACAGTCCTGGTCTTATTAGGGTTAATGTAAGGATAAGACCTTACATGTTGGATATATATATATATATATATATATATATATTTGATACTTGAATGATGAATTACAGAGATATTTAGACATGTTATATATGACTGATATGGTAATAGTCATGTCTATTAATAAATAGACATGCCCTATAATAACTAATAACTAATAATTAGTTAACCTAGTAGTGGCTAATTAGTAAATTGATATTAATTAGCAATTGTAATAACCATTTAGGTTTATTATAAGTCATCTGGCCTAGAAAAGATTCAACCACGAATCTTGTATAAAGAGTGCTCAACTTAACTTCTTAAATTTTTGATTAGTCGTAACTTCAATAGAGGTGTTGTGCTGGACGAAATTTTCTCTAAGAAAGTCATAGGTGTGATTGATGTAGACAAATGAACTCTTACCACGAATAATGGTTACCACAGTTTAAAAATTCTTGAAATAGTTGGTCACATTTCCATTCAAATTTCTTCGTGCATATAATTCTGTAGATAAAACCATAATGACTATATGAAGTATTCTTCTGCATTTCCAATCTGATATCTTCATGATGAACTTGTGTCGACATGTTGAACCCTAGTATTTTTGCATGCTTTGGTATGGCATTGGTTAATATCTTAAATATAGATTGTTCAGTGTTGATCGATGGATCTTCAAACATGGTTGGATATTCAGTTACATTTGTTATGATCTTCTTATATGTAGTTGCAACTACTGACAACTTACGTAATTCAATCTGATTGGGGTTTGATTAAAAATCTTCAAATCATTTATATTCTTGTCTTTATTTGATGATCTTATCTCTAGTTGCTCCTTGGGAACCATTTGATCTCGAACATACTGAGTTGCAACAGCCTGGAAAACGTTTATATCTTCATGTGTCGGAGATTCTTCTTAGTTTTCTTCTTTTACGTTGTCATGATTAGGATCGTCTTTAGTGCTTTTATTTTTATCGTTGTATCCTTCTACAACTTCAATTTTTTCATAATTGTCATTTACACCAACCTCATATTCATCAGTATTTGGTGTTTCATTGTTACAATTTATGAGATCGCCATCTTCTTTAGAATTGGCCTTAGCATCAAGATTGTCGTTAGATGGGTCTATCTTTTTGTCATTCTTATTCTCAAGTAATTCTTCTTCAGGTTCATTTTGATCTTCTATACTATGGGCTTTATCACTGTCCTCTACATCTTTTGTTTCATCGTTTGTGTTATTGTCTTTATTATCATGTCCTTGGCTTTGGTTTGGGTTATGAGCCAAGCTTACAATCCGACTTTGTTTTGGAGCTTCACGAGCCATTTTCACCGATTTTAGGGTTGTGTAGGCGGGACGATTTATACGACTCATTTCCATTCCTCGTATGAAGCTGCAACAAATTTTTGGAACTTGTGCTTGATTTTGCATCTTATTTTGAGTGTTTTACTTTGAACGATGGTTATGCTTAGGCATTGTTTTTTGTGTCTTGTACTTCAAACTATGGTTCTTATCCTTCTTTACGTATGATGCCCTGAACCTTCTGTGAGGGGGGATGTAAGGCATCAATATAAGTGTTCTTTGTTTTGGCATAGGTGCAAGAGTGATTTTGAGTTATCCTTTATCAATATCATCTAAAGTTTCTTCTTACTCTTTCGTGCTTGAAAATACATATGGCGTAACTGCTTTTTCATCTTTCAAATGACTAGAGAAGTAGGACGCATGCACCTTTGATTGTTCTTTGTCCAGATACTTCGTAGATTCTCCTTCTCGTCGTCGTATTATCAACATTTTTCGTTTTTTCAACTAATTCTTTATGTCTTCATGAAAAACTTGTGTTGCGAGGTCGATATCCATTATTTTTGCTTCAAGATCTTTGTTTTTTATTTATTCAATCTCCCTTTTTAATTCCTTTTTAACTTCTTGTGTTGTTTTATCTCTTTTAAAAAACCCATAAACGCCTACATCGAAGACCATTTTGTCGTATACAAAATCTTCAAGTTTTTTTAATAATAATAATTATTAATTAATTAATAATATTATTTATTATTATTGTTTTTATAAACTATATATATATAGTTTTTAATATATAGTGTTTTTTGTGGGGGGATTAAAATATTATAACAATAATTATAATATTATAATTTTTTTTTGGAAGAGGAGAATTTAGGGTTTAAACAAGATTATAATAATATATATTATTATAAGCTATGGTTTTCGTATATATAGTAATAAATATGTTTACTTCGTTATTCTTTTCTTTTTAACTTTCTTTTCATTTTTTTCATTTTTTTGTACTTTACTATTTTTTTTACTTTTCTAAACGACATGCGGTTTGCTTTAAAACCTCGTGTGGTTTTCACTTTTTTTTTCTCCCGTTTCCTCTTTTCCTCTTCTCTTCTCTCTTCTCTCCCACCAGGAGCTCATTTAACCACAGGTAAATGGTAAAACCGCTTTGATACCACTTGTAAGGATAAAACCTTACATGTTGGATATTATTTATAAATATCTATATTTGATAATTGAATGATGAATTACAAAGATAGTGAGCCATGTTAAATATGGTTGATAGAGTAATAGTCACGTCTATTAATAAATAGACATTCCCTATAATAACTAATAATTAATAATTAATTAACCTATTAGTGACTAATTAGTAAACTGATATTAATTAACATTTGTAACAACCATTTAGGTTTATTACAGTAAATACTAGATAAAATACCAAGATTTTCGTTCATTGTCTATTTCTTTTGGACATAAATAGTTGAGAAATTTGTATTAAAAAAAGGATGAAACGAGGTTACAACACACATAAAGTAGATTACTCCCACAGGAGGGCAACATCCAAAACTCCTTGCTCATCTTTTTCGTATTTGTAGCTATCTTGAAAGAACCCTACTCTATGGAAGTTATACCTTCTTACAAATTGTCCAAGAAGCAGTAAACAAAAACAAGACATTATAAAAACTTATAAGAGATTAAAACTGAGCGACCTTCTGCCAGTATCTAGTCATACTTATAAGTTGCATTCATACTGAAACCTAGAACTACTTTTTGAAAATTTTCTATCTGCAGTCAAAAAACTGCTCTCCTCCTCCAAATCTGCCTTTCCTTCATGTCCCTTAAGCTCCAAAACACATCTTGTTGATGCCCAAAATCCATTCCCAAGTACCAACTCACTTCCTGATGAAGCCCGATAACCAAGATGCCAGTTGCTATTTTCACATTCTTTTGCCAGCTGCTGGGTATTGAAAAATTGGATGTTAAATTGTTGTTAGTGCATGGGCAGCTCCATTCTCCACCCGCGATCCATTTCTCCTTCTCCTGCCCCTTCGACCTCAAAATTGACCACCGATTACAAGATTGACCACCAATTACGTGCCCTGCCTTTGAACTCAGGGATGACACTTTGCGGATTTCATATCCAATCATCGAATTGTCTTGACACATGGTGTTAATTTTTCCACCAGCCAGGTAGTGAGCCAACCATTTAGGATTGCGGTTGTCCTTCTTGCATGCAGATGAGATGATAATCATTTTTGAAGTGGAGATCCAGTTTGTTCCTTGGCACTTGAGTGGCTGTGGACAGTTTACAAGAGCGATAGAGTTGCTATTGGAACACTTAGATACTGTCTACAGCAAAGAGCCGGTGGTGACAAGAATACAAGAATCGGTATTTAAATTGGAGATTCGGTTTATTGAATTGGAGATGAGTGGCTATGGAGACTAGTTTACGCCAGAGTTTTTTGAATTTGAGATCGGTTTTTTTGAATTGGAGATGAGTGGCTGTGGAGACCAGTTTTCAAGAGTGGCATAGTTGCTATTGAAACACTTAGATATTGCCAGCAGCAGAGAGCCGGTGGTAAAAGAACCAATTACCTGCGCTGTCATTAGAATTTCTGTTTGAGAAAGCCTTCCGTTTACAGTGTAATGCATACCTGCAAAATGAAGTTGAGACTGATCCTTTATGATGATAAAATCCAGTTCAGGGGATCCAACTTATTCCTTTCCTTTCTTCATTACAGACAAGCTCTCCATAATGTAATAAAATCCTCTGTTAGCCGTTAAATCAACCTGCTTATTGTTTGTTCTCAGGATATGAAAGAACTTTATAGATTTGAACTCTCTTCCTAGACAGATAAGGATGTGATGCATTTTGATTGTCGGGCTCTTGATCTTCTTATACAACAATCTTACTTTCTTTATGACCATGAGCGAATCACCATAGGCTCCTATCAAAATCCATTCCGCAACTGTTTGCAATCTCCACCCCTTTGATTAGAGCAAGCCCCTTAGCCGCATTATTGGATTTCTTGCCCAAGCCCTAGGCATAGTGCTTTTGCTTGTTCCCTCTAGGATAAAAAATTACTCCACCTACCCGAGCCAAACCCAAATTGCCTTTAGAGACCCCATCAAATATTAGGGAGTTACAACCCAGGTTTAGTTTCCAATTAGAAAAACCTTCTTTGCTCATGCTCGGCTGCCAATTTAAACATTTGGGTCTATTGGCTTCCGTATGCCAGCTATTGGTAACAGGTTGAAGAAAATCATTTGCCCACACTCTTACCTCAGAATTCAAAGGCTCGTTATTCATATGCTTCATCCCCCTCGTAACTAAGGCTTCCACCCACAACGATTTTGCAGCAAGCATTACATTCCTTGGGCTGGAGACTGCCCCTTCAAACAATTCTTTGTTTTTGGTTACCCAAATCTTCTAGCAAAGGTATTTAGGAAGGGCAACCCAGGCTCTTGTGAGATCCGGCTTTTGAAGAAAAGAACCATGGTAATAGTCTTTCCAGTAGACAAAGAGATCAGTCCAATTTGTTGGAAGAATCAAGTTTATATGCAACTTGTCTACAACCAAAGACCAAACTTTTGTGGAAAACTTACATTCCAGAAAAAAGATGGTCAATGGTCTCTTCTTCCTCTTTATATAGTACACAGCGCAAAGGCCCGTGAATCCCTCTTTTTTTCAAATTCTTAGGATTCAGAATTTTGCGATGTGTTAATATCCATAAAAAGACATTAATCTTTGGAAGACCATCATTGCACCAGACTTTGTTCCACTTGCTATCCGCATTGCTGATGTCTTCATTATTGGAGATTATTCGCTAGCCTTCTTTTACCATGTAAATCCTCGATTTGCCCCAACCTCTGCTATCCAAAAGCTGGTTGTGAACAGACGCATAAACTTGGAGAATATATCAAAGAGAATTAAAATCAAGTGTGAGATGCTCAAGCATGTCCAAGGCTTTCCATCCACCCCATCTTCCATTGTTTTTTCAAGAAGATGGATCATAGAGGGTGAAAATGTTTAGATGATCTAACCATTGCTTGAGATCAGAGAAGGCCACTAGATGATTTACTGGAGAAACCGACCTGAAATGATCCTGCAAAATTCTGATCTGTTTACCATTACCTGGGCTCTAGTGCAGATGATTTTTGATGATATGGGATGCCTTCTTGCAAAGGATCCAGATTGGAAACCCCTTCCCTCTCAGTGGGTACTCATCCACACATCTTTTCCTTGCTCCCTTCATATACTTTTTTCTGAAGAATCTCCTTCCACCAGCCCTTCTTACTAGAGACAATCCTCCACAGAATTTTCACTCCTAGAGCGAGATTCATTCTTTCCGAGTCCCTAATTCCATTCCCACCACATTTTTTCGGGCTACATACCACGTCCCAATTTACAAGGTGAAATTTTTTTGTGCCATTTGACTTGCCCCCTTGCCAAAGAAATTTTCTAATTTCCTTGGTGATTTCCTGCATAAATTTTATTGGAGCTA
Organism: Pseudotsuga menziesii; assembly: GCA_001517045.1. Taxonomy (NCBI): domain Eukaryota; kingdom Viridiplantae; phylum Streptophyta; class Pinopsida; order Pinales; family Pinaceae; genus Pseudotsuga; species Pseudotsuga menziesii. Next base: position 1,152,828 of record LPNX010364034.1, on the reverse strand, counting down.
AAGAGATCGAGCATGTATAAATTGGATAGGCAGCGGGGATAGAATTTATGAGGACAAGCTTACTAGCAGGGTTGAGCCACCTTACTCCCCACGAGGAGATTTTTTTCTTGATCTTCTCGACAATACTTTGCCAGTCAACATAAGTTTTTTTACCTTTGAAGATAGGGGTCCTGAGATAGTTGAATGAGTTCCAATTTAGCTTTCCTTCGAAGCCAAGAATTCTTGAAATCCTTGCCATCGTCCTTGGTGGACAGTTCCAGCCATAAACCTTGGATTTTATCTGATTGACCTTGCCGTCTAAAGCTTTTAAGAAAGACGACAGAGCTTCATTAAATCTCTCTGCAACCATCGTGGAAGCCCTACCAAGCAGAATTGCATCCTCTGTGAACTGGGCATGCATTGCAACTTTGGTCCCCCCGTCAATCTTTAAGCCTCTTAGCTTCCCGTCTTCCTGTAATGCTTGGAGCTTTCTGCTCAGTGACTTTGCTACTAATAGAAACAAAAATGGTGACAATGGGCAGCCTTGCCTGAGGCCTCGTGAGGCTTGGAAGAACTCGGCCTGTCTTCCATTCATTAACGGAGCAATCCACGGACTGTTAATACAGGCTTTGATCCGTCTAATAAACCGTTTTGAGAAGCCAAACTTGGACATAACTTCAAAAAGAAAAAAATGGTTAACGCTATCAAATGAGTTAGCCATATCAAGCTTGATAGCCACACCTTGTTGTTTCCTTTCCATGCTAGAATGGATGGCTTTTTGGACAATGATGATGTTGTCTAGAATTTGCCTCTCGACTACAATTCCCCCTTGAGACTCCGAAATAATATGCTTCATGAGATTTTTCATTCTTGTAGCTAGAATTTTATTGAGAATCTTGTAAGAAGTGTTGCAAAGAGAGATTGGTCTGAATCTCTCCACAGAGTTTAGATTTTTTTCCTTCTGAATCAAAGACAGGACATATGAGTTGGTTGCCCCACCAATTTTGTCTTTTTTACTCATCCAATTGAGCGTCCTTCTCAGATCTACCTTAATGATGTCCCACACAACCCGATAAAAATTGATCGTGAACCCATCGGGGCCCGACGCGCTGTCAAGTTGCAGAGTCCAAATTGCATCACTAATCTCATGCTTCGAAATTGTCTTCACAAGTTTCTCGTTCTCATCATCAAAAATTCTAGAAGGGATAACCGACATAAGCTCAACTTGAGAGATGGGATCCATCTTATCTCTGTCTGTATAGAGATTTCTGAAATGCTGAACAATATGCCTCTTGATTGCCTTGTTCCCTTCAATTTTATTTCCATTGCTATCATACAGCGTTTTTCTGGATTTTGATTGCTTGTGGAAATAACTTGTGTTGCTATGCCCCCCTTTTAGCCACAGTTGTCTGGATTTCAGCCTCAATTCTTCCTCCTCTTGCCTGGCAGCCCTTAACATTCTCATATTCAACTCTTTTTCTTGATTTAGAGCGAGTAGAGTCACTTCTTTATCTTCCATTCTTTTCTGGAAAGTAATGAGATCATCTTGAATTTGTTTTTTTTGGAAAGTTGGCCCTTTGAAAGAAAGTTTATCCCTGTTTTTTAGAGTGAGGCGAGTTGCTCTTAACTTTGACTCCCATATATAGCTAGGAGATCCAAGGATCTTAGAATTCCAAGCCTCTTGAATGATTTCCATAGCCTTCGAATCCTGTAACCAGAGAGGATTAAAATGAAAAGGGATAGGGCCCAGCTTTTCAGAGAGAGTTATGGATAAGTATATTGGTTTATGATCGGAAGATGTTGAAGGAAGGGCTAGAGAGGTCGAGATTAGGTCCCTTTGCAAGAAGTAGGAGCTAAACAAAAGCTTGTCTAGTGTGGAAGCAATATGACTATAGGGCCTGTTCTTTTGTTGCTCTAGGTATATTTCCCATTCTTGAGAGGAGGATCCAAAAGATCTAGATCTGCCATCAGATCTTCCATTTTTTCTCCAAAGGGGTCCTTGACAATCGAGCCTCCCTTCTTCACGGTCTAGGATTTGATGACGTTGAAGTCCCTAGCAAGAATAATATCTTTTCCTTGCAAGATCTCGCTCAACGAATTGAGAGTTTCCCAAAAGATCCGCTTATCCTTGTAATGCGTTGGACCTTATACATTACAAACACAAATTGACTCTAGCTTTTCTCTGCAAAGCAACTCAATGAAAAGCCAATGGTTGGTTTCTATTACTAAATTCATTGCATATTTTTTTTAGTTGTAAAAAGTGGCGATTCCTTTAGAAGCTCCTTTGGAGCTTATGGGTTTCCCTTGGTAATTTTGCCAGTGGAGTCAAGATAAGGCCATTACCCCGTCTTCGACCATCTTTGTCTCTTGGATCATCAGAATATCTGGTTTCTCAGATTTGATCATATTTTTAGTAGCTTGCACTTTGCTTGAGCTCCCTAGGCCTCGGGATTTCCAAGAGACAAATATCATTATTTCTTTGACAATTGAGGTCTTGCTCGAGACCTGTTATCCGCTCTTGATCCTCCAACACTTTTGGTGTTTTGTAGAAGCTTAGTTTCCTCGATACTCATCTTTGCCTTTCGAGCTCGTGTTCACTTTCTACTTCCTGTTCCCTGTGGTGCTTGTGCGTTTTCCTTCCCCTTGTGGATGGTGGTGGAGCTTGATCTGGAATTTCTTGTGATCCTTGCGAAGAGGAATGGCCTAGGGACTCTACCCTCAGATTTCGTCTGCTTTTCTTAACCATTGCTACCCAAGATCCATCTAGGGAAGAAGATTCTGTGAGAGTTTTCTCTGTCCCATCTTCATTGGCATTTGGAAGCACGCTTGGTTTCGGATCCCCACCTTCTTCTGTTTCTTCACCCTCCGGAGTGCTATATGCTGCGGGGATTTCTACCTCTTCTATGTGAAGAGCCATGTATGGGTTGCTGATGATCATTTCCTTGGCGTTTGTTACATGCTCCTGAGTTTTTTCTGGTTGGAAATCATTGTTATCATTGGGAGAATTATACGGCGCCTTCTTCCCTCTTTTCACCTGTTGCCAACCTTCTTATTGGCTTTTCCCAGGATCCTCTGTCGCTTTTGTAGGGCGGCTTTTGACAAAGTGTCTGTATTCATGGCACTTTCTACACTTGAACAAAAGCTGCTCATAATCAACCTTCTGTAGATATTCCCATCCATCCATGAACAGGTTCACTTCTTCCCGTAAGCCTTTCTCTAAATCGACTTCCACACATATCCTTGCACATGAGAATAATGGCCCCTTTGACTCTGCCTTGTCAATGTATTTACCAAGGGCCTCGTCATTCCAACAGTGCAGAGGAAGATGAGGAAGGCGAACCCACATCGACACTGCTGAGGGGACGTCCTTTTCTAGGTCAAACGATAAAGTCCAACGGTTTAGATACATGCCTCTCGACCCCATGAAGTAAGGCTCACTTCTAAAGATGAGATCCTTGTCATCTTTGTTCTCGAAGAAAAAACAAAATACCCTTTTCCGCAGAAGTAGTGCTGCAGGCCTCCGGAGATCAAAGGCATCTAGTTCTTCGAGATCCAATATTCCATGGTTTTCAAAGAGGGCCAAATGCCAGTGAATTGACCTATTAGACCCTTCTCACTCAAGGCAAGGGCCTTCATTCTTGAAGCAGCCGACATGATCTGAATGCAGGGAGCTGCCACCCTCCTCACAAAGCTTTATGCCTGAACTTTGGAGACTGGAGGAGGCGAGAAGTCAACCAGAGCCCTGAAGGCATCCTCTAAGAGGCGTCTTCTCTCCTCCGGAGGGGGATCTGTGGAGGATCCATGAGCACAAAGACAATATCAGACCCGATCGGATCTGATCTGATCAAGCCACCGTTGAATATAATCTTCCCTCAAGCACCCAGTTGACTATCCCGATCTGCCAAATCGATCAGGGGTAATCCCGATCTGTAAACGCAACCAGGAGCAACACGCTTGCCTACTTCAGACGGCCTGCAAATCCGAGCTTGCGCCTTTTCAGACGAACGTCACCAGTCCTCAGTCGATTCATTGTCTATTTTACTCACTGAGCTGATTGCTAGATACATTGCCGGGGAATGTATTCTGAAGCTAGTATAAGGAAACAAGAAATGGTTGCCATTGACAAAGCCATTGCAGAAAATGGCTTCTGTGTGGTTACTTCGCTGTGGTTGAGTCCGTTGCTTCCGTTCTTGCTTGAAACTACCTTTGTAGCCTGACTTCAGTGAAACTTTTTCCCAATCTTTTGGGCATGTATCTTTGTCCAATTTCAGAATGATAAATCAGGCATTTAGTATTTGCTTAGTCTGAAGTTTTACTTGAATTATATGCCAAATGTTTTGCATTTCTGCATGGATATCAACTCCAAAATAAAACCTTAATTCTAACTAGAGGGAAATTGAACAGCCCATGTTTATTATTTTTCATTGACATTGGAATTTGAGGTCTACTGACAAGGAGAAAACATAAAGATCAGAAACTAAATGCAGCCCAACTTGACTCTATATTTTTGTAGTGGATTTTAAGTATTCAGGCGAAATTATTCTAAAAAAACGCTGTGCTGAGCAGGCCTGGAAAATGTCAGAAACATGCTGAAGCTAATGAGTTTGAAAGTTTAAAGGTGTAGTGTTTTGCAACAATTCAGCCTAGGCTTAAAGTTTGGAAGCAGACTTAAAGGTATTTAGATAAGATAAGATAAGATAATTTTATTAATGTCCAACAAATAACCACAAAAGTAGGTCAATGGGACTGTGGTAAGATGATTTTAATAAAAAGTGGGAGTGCTAAGGTGGCCCCTATATAAATCAAGATGTGTTATTCGAAAAAACCAATAAGAGCCAAGTCTGAATATGTAGAGCCAATCTAGAAGAGATAAGCATTAAAGAGAGTTGATACAGACGAAAAATTTACAGGATAGTGGATTTGGGGTCCGTAATACAATAATGGTAAATATGTCATGATACTTTGGGAACATTGGAAGCGTCTCTCCTAACATCTGAAGCCGAATGGAGGAATCTTGAAATAGTAATCTGTCTGAAAGAAGAACTGGAAGAAGAGCTATAATGGGTAGTGTGTCGCCGCCTGGAGTGGGGAGCCTGTTGCTGTGATTTGGATGTAGTCGACCGGCTGCTGGGATGTGGTTCAGACTGGTCACATCACTTGGGTCGGGTGGACATAGAGGTGGTCTGCGATGTCCTAACTGATTTGTGGTCAGATGCAATGTCGTCCTCTGTTGGTCTCTTGGTGCCCCTAGAGGAGGGAAGCACTAGAAAGAAGGAAGTGATTTGCTGAGTGGAGGCTGGTCCCCATTGCAAATGTCGTCGAAGGAGAAGGGAACAAAGCCGGAGGGCCTCCTGTGAGTATAAAACTAGACCTCTCTGATCCAAAAACTTGAAGAAAATAGCTAAAGTTTCAAACTCTGGGAGGAGGTCCCTGAAAAGACAATGGAACCACCCACAATTCTTTTAATAGACAGGACACCGAAGTATGAAGTGCTCCTCAGTCTCCAGCTCTCGAAGATGACAAACCTACAGATCTTGTCTAATGAGACGATGAGAAGCCACTCTGAATTGATCCAAAGGGATATGAAGTGCATGTGTCCAATAACGGAGTGTGAATTGGGGCTGAACAATGAGACTGTCTTTCAGATACATGAAATGTGCAGCATAAAAGGCCATCTTTGGACATAACCTTCCCTGAGGGTTGATCAAAGTGACCTTCATGAATTGCATATAGATGTTGTCTTGGGTGATTCTGTTCAACTCCATCCTAGTGGGTAAGAGGCAGCCTGGCACGTCTAGGGACTATTGAAATGCAGAAACCCGGTCCATTTAGAGCATAATTTCTTTCTTTAAATCCCCAAAGCAGGTCTGGAAAATATGTGCCTAGCCTAACAATCTTAAGAAGTGAATCTGCTAGCCTAAAGCTCTGGATTTTAAAGGGCTAGTTTCTAATATAACATAACATCGCAATATTATATATGATAGGGTAGAGCTGCAATTCTTTGAAACTGCAGTTGGGACGCATATGATAAGTATCCAAAACTATATATATTTAAAATTTCAATTGTTCATCATTCTGTGAAAACGAAAAATATGAGTATGTTATGGATAGCCTTTTGTCTCTACCTTCCTAGAGATTTTGTTTTCTTTTAAAATATTAAATGATATTAATCAATATTTTAATACAGTAAACTAGTTCTATGTCACGATTCATGTTTTTAGTGAATCCTAATATCTATCTATCTATCTATCTATATTTTCTGTTCCCAACCCACTGCCCCCTGAAAATTCTAGCCATTCTGGACACTCGTTTGCATGTCCCCGTTGTTCCTCCGTTCCTGAAACAAAAGTTTCTTGCACTACACTGAAGGCAATGGTGAGTGATTATAGGTCCTAACTTTTGGATGATATATAACATGCATGGTTAATACTTTTTCATTTAATAAGAACTATTTTCATATAAATAAAGTTTATAAAAAGTTTCAATCAATTGGGATGAAATTTGTGTTGCAACATAGGTGATAATCTGCTTTGTTGAGATAATGTTTCATATTTTCAATAGCAATTATGCAGCTTCAAATTAGATTTTCATATACTTGAAAATATGCGAAATTTTATTGAGCACTCGAAACTATCTAATTATCAAAATTTTAAACATTATGCTGAGTTAGTAGCTGGCGAAATTTTGCAAATTTTAGAGAAAGTAGTTTGAAATCGACTTATCATGGCCCTATTTAATGATATTCAAGATGGTAACAACTGGAGTCTCAGTATCATTTTGCATTTATTATTAATGTCTCAAATGTCAATGGAGATTCTAAAGAAAGCTGATCTGTTTTGACATTTTTTTTACTACCTTGAATAGTGTGGACAGTAGAATCTGACAAAGAAAATTTTGCTTTGCATCTTAAAGTACAATCTTATGTACTGGTTTTTTGCATGCAGAGAGGATGGTGCAGCAGAGGTGCAGCTTGGACAAACACATGTCATGGGCATTGTGACAGCACAAGTTACGCAACCTTATAGAGATCGGCCCAATGAAGGAACACTTTCAATATTTACAGAGTTTTCACCAATGGCTGATCCTAAATTCGAGTCTGGGCGTCCTGGGGAATTTGCCGTTGAACTAGGACGTATAGTTGATCGTGGATTAAGGTCACTATCCACCTTGTTTTGTTTTTCTTCTTGAAAATTCTGCTTCCATGCAGTTGGGGGCAAGATTACCAGATGTTGGGCTTTTGACCAGTGACAGTCTAACTCCCAACTCCGAGAGTCATTTCTTTTAAGAAAATCTTGAAAGCTAATATATGATTTTTGTTTGCATTTATAGGGTAAAACCTGTGTGACTGTTGGCCAAATCACATGTTCTTTGTTTATCATATATAAATGTCACAGTGAAGTCTTCAGTATGTATATTTTTAATTTTGTTAGGTTTCAAGTTTCTAGACTAATAGCCTGAAATAAAATACAATTAGTACTTGCTGAATTTATTGTTTAAATCTTGTGCTTTTTACTTGGGAAAGCTAGACTTTTGTTCATTAGGGGAAGCCACATATTTTACTGTGTTGATGTTGATTTCTTTTAGCGCAGTCCTTATGCTAAATTGAATTGCATGTAGCTCTATGTTACTTATTACGGTTAACATCACTACAGCTGTGCATGCTATATTAGTGAAATGAAAATCAATTTACTCTTTAAGTGATTATTTGTAAAACTGCAGGGAAAGCAGGGCAGTAGATACTGAGTCACTTTGTATTCTATCTGGAAAAGCAGTATGGGCACTGCGAGTCGACCTTAATATCTTAGATAATGGAGGGTATGCTTTTCATTGAGAATTTACGGACAGGAAGTGATCAATATAAGCTGTTTGAACTCTTTGGCCTGTAATAGATTTTTTGTGTATTTCTGATAATCTATAATATTTCAGGAATATGGTTGATGCAGCAAATATTGCTGCTTTAGCTGCATTGATGTCATTTCGTCGGCCTGAATGTAGTGTGGCTGGTGAAGATGGCCAGGAAATAACTATTCATCCACCAGAGGTTTGTTTCCTCTATATCAACCATTTTGTCAAGACTTGAGGTTGCATTGCTTTTCATGGGTTAAATTTTGTAGGGTCACGATTTAAATTTTCCACTTCTTGAATTAAAAAAACACTATCTTTGGCAGATACGAGAACCTTTACCGCTAATAATTCATCATCTTCCTATTGCTGTGACATTTGCTTTCTTTGGCGAAGGAGACATGGTGGTATGTAAATGGTCCTGTATATTCATCTTCTTACAATCCATTTTTTAATTAATTAGGAGTGTAACTGTATATACACACACAATGCTTGTTCGCTTGAATCTAAGTCTGGCTTTGACTTGATAGTTGGTTTCTAGTTCCTGAGCTTAGATTTTGCAATAATGAGCAGGTTTTTATTAATTAGCAGGTTTATGAGACATGGTGGTATGTAAATGGTCCTGTATATTCATCTTCTTACAATCCATTTTTTAATTAATTAGGAGTGTAACTGTATATACACACACAATGCTTGTTCGCGTGAATCTAAGTCTGGCTTTGACTTGATAGTTGGTTTCTAGTTCCTGAGCTCAGATTTTGCAATAATGAGCAGGTTTTTATTAATTAGCAGGTTTATGTAGACGCTGTCTTTTTGCATGAAACTAAATTCGGCATTGACTTTTTCTCGTTCTCTAGTTCCTGAGCTAAGATTTTGCAGTAATGGGCAGGTTTTAGATCCCAATTACAAGGAAGAAGCAGTGATGGGTGGAAGAATGACCATCTCTATGAATACACATGGAGATGTCTGTGCGGTTCAAAAAGGAGGTGGTGTGGGTGTAAGTCAGAGTGAGATTATGCGATGTTTCCGTGTTGCTGCTATGAAAGCAGCCGACGTAACAGCTAAATTAAAAGATGCTGTAAGTCAATTGTTCAGATGGTTTCTGTTGCAAGTTTCAATGTCTTGGTGGGCCGCTCTTCAATCAAGTTGTAATTTAATCATTTTTCCTATGTTTTGCCTTTTTCTCTCACTAAGATGACTATGTTTGCCTTTCTATTTTGGTGCTTCTTGATGGCTATATTTGCAAACAATTAGGTGGCAAGGAAGAATTTGAGGTTTTTTAATGCTGGGCTTCTCATCGTTGTTACTTTTGATCAAGTACAATTTTTCATTCATGAAACTGGTAATCTTATTATCAAAGGATGGATAGATTTGGATGCCAATACATAGAAGTTGTGACTAAAATTAGCAATTTGGTTGTTTATGTCACCAACATAAAACCTTGACACAAAGCAGACATTGGATGGACCAGCTTATGTGTTCTCGATTGCTAGGAAAGATTAATACACATCGAATACATAAATCATAGCATCTTCATAGTTCTGTAGTAAATTGCTTGGGATGATCGATCCATAACTAGTACACCGTACTGCAATGAAGAGTTCATGGTTCTGTAGTAAATTGCTTGGGATGATTGATTCATAACTAGTACATCCTACTGCAATGAAGACTTCATTTTAACATAATTCATAGTTTATCTTCCTATTGCCACATATGTATTAGAGTATAATTCATTTATTTTTTGTTTCGTATTTTGTAAACATGAGACAATCTTCCATTAAATACTAAAGAGGCCATATTGTGGGGATATTACAAATAAAAAGAACAGTAGATAGGGTTTTGCCACAAAGGTGTGGAAACTGTTACTAAAATTGTAAATCACACTACTCAGCCACAAATCCTCAAGAAAGCAAAATTCAGGGAGAAGACAAATTAAGTTATTTTTCTTGACAAAATCTCCAACATTATGCAAGGGACCAGCATGGGCCCATGAAAGTGCACATAAAACATAGATACATCCTTTTATAACTTTGAAGTTTGGCAAGATGCAAGGGAGCAACATTTGCCCAAGAAAAGACCAAAGAGCTATATCCTACAAACTGAAGATAAGAAGGCGTGGGGTTGAACACACACAAAAGCAACAAATAACTCTGAAGCAGCTAACCAAAACCCTAGCAGTGGGCATAATTTTGAGTGCTGCATGCTGTCCAGACAAAATGCCAACAAACCATTCTCATTGAGTCAAATTCTATCTCCCAAGCAACATTGACTAAAGTTGATTCAAGGCAACGAGCAGCCACAAACTATATCAAGTCTAACTTAAATGAAGAACGAAGATGTATGAGACTGCACACGAGATCCACACTGTAAGAACCTAAACTCCAAACAAAACTTCCCATTGCTAGGATTATTAATCCTCCCTTGACCATACTGTCTATTAGATTATTTAGCCTAACTTAGGAACTTTAATTAATTAATTGGGTCCACTAGTACCATTGGGTCCACTAGGCCTAATGGGGCTACATGTACCAGTTACTAGAGTGTGGGGAACACTGCTAGAGGTTAACTGCAACTTACTGCATGTGCATGCATCAGTTTGGGCGCCTCCTAGGCCAATCCGTACATTTTAGGAGCCACTGGGAGTCTCGGCACCAACCTCCATCAGTTAGTTGGAGTTGGAACTAGTTAGTCTTAGTTAACCTCCAGTTACTTTCAGTTAGTTCACAATCAGTTAGCTAGCGCTAGCTATGCATGGCTAATGCATGGTTGCATGTGCATGCCCACCTACCACACTCAGTTGCACCGAGTTAACTAGCTATTACTGATTGATTGAGTTGGTTGGACATCTAGGAGCTGATCTGTTGGACTCCGATATTGATCGAGACACCATGAGTTAGATGGTCAGTTAGATACAGTGACATCCAGTGGATAGATTCGAATTGCTCCCTAATGCATTCAAATTATTTTCCTATGTAAACTATTGTAACACCATATTTTATTATTGTGAATGATACTATAAATTCCTGAGCAATACTCATCCGTTTTCTGTGTGGTTTGTTTTGTTCAATTTGTATCTTCATTCTCCATTTATTGCAAACATTATTAGAACTATTTGCCTGAAGATCTAAATGGCATTCAAATTCTAATATGGTATCAGAGCCTTCTCAGGCAGGTTTCATGCTTGTTTCTCCCCATTGAACATCAGAAGCAGCTGGGTTTCCAGAGAAGTCCCCTATGATGATTTGCTAGCTCTGGATTTATTCAGAGCAGCGGAGAGGGCGCGACGAACCCTGAAAACATGTTCACGTCGAGAGGAAAAGCATGATTCTAACAGTTCAAATATTTTTAGTTTTGCGGTGATATTTTGCAGGTTCAATTTCATATGGATTTGATATTATCAATTACTCTTCTTACTCCATCCACAAGATATTCAGAATGGAAGTTGAAGATGATTGCATCTCTGAAGAGGCAAGGTCTCTATGAGGTATCTATGGGACTTGGTAAAGAGTCTTATGAATGAGGATTGTTATAGCAATTTGGGGAGCACATTCAGAACCACAAGAGTTCCTTATTCGAAAGTCTCGACCTTCACTCTCTTTGATGAAGTTGTTCAAGATGAAGAAGAAGCAGAATCTTCCTCACAGTCAATTCGAATTGAAGAAAGTCTCTTTGGAGTGACTCATTCTCCTGCTGCTCCGGAAATGTATGAGATCTCTAATATCTCATCTCCTCACATGACTGATCCAGAAGAAGACATTTGAATCTCTGTTATTGAAGAAAATCTCTCCGTCCATTCTATGCAAAAATTCTCCAGTGATTCTTCTATTATAAATTCTGTGCATAGTTTACCGGTGATTGCTCCACGAAAGGGAGAGGAATTTGATTTCTTTGTCTCTAATGATGTTGTTGGTGTGCAGATAAGTAATTCCTTGGATATTTTGGAAATAATTTCAGATTGTAGGAGTGATCCAAACACTCTCATTGATCTTGAGCTTCCAACAAATTCCTACATGATTGCATGCACCAATATTCAGAATTTTGAAGAAGGAGAAAACTGTGCATCTACCATCTTGGTGGAGCACACTCTTGGATATGATATAAACTTTATTGGATCTGATATGATCTTATTTGGATCTGATCTGATATTACTTGGTTTTAGGGTTCAAGAGCTTTCAGTATTGCTTGTAGCTGTTCTCATCAATTTTGGTGTGAAGAAACAAGTACCAAAAATCTCTTTCAAAATTTTTGCTGGGGATTTGATGTCAGTTTTCTCTCATGAGTGTGCTGATATTATATTTTGTAAATCTTTGAATATTTTGGAAATAATTACAGATTGTAGGAGTGATCCAAACACTCTCATTAATCTTGAGATTCCAACAAATTCCTACATGATTGCATGCAGCAATATTCATAATTTTGAAGGAGAAAATTGTGCATCTACCTTCTCGGTGGAGCAAACTCTTGAATCTGATATGAACTTTATGGGATTTGATATGATCTTATTTGGATCTGATCTAATATTACTTGGTTCAAGATTTTAGGTTCATGAGCTTTCAGTACTGCTTGTAGTTGTTCTCATCAATTTTGGTGTGAAGAAACAAGTACCGCAAGTCTCCTTCAAAATTGCTGCTAAGGATTTGATTTCATTCCACACTTTTGGATCTGATATGAACTTATTTGGATCTGATATGATCTTATTTAGATTTGATCTGATATTATTTGGTTCAAGTTTTAAGTACCAAGAGCCTTCAGTCATGCTTGTAGCTGGTTTCATCAATTTTGGTGTGACAAATCAAGTACCGCAAGTCTCCTTCAAAATTGCTGCTGGGGATTTGATTTCGCTTCACAGTTTTGATCTGATATGAATCTATTTAGATTTGATTTATTTTCTGATCTGATAGTATTTGGTTCAGGTTTTAAGATTCAAGAGCTTACAGTATTGCTTGTTACAGGTTTCATCAGTTTTGGTGTGACAAATCAAGCACCGCAAGTCTCCTTCAATTTTCCCGCTGAGGATTCGATGTTAGTTTTCTTTTATGAGATTGCTGATATTAGACTTTCTGAAATATTGGTTATTTATGAAGCTATATTAGATTATGGAGCTCAAGCATTCGTTATCCACAGTCCCAGGGCTTCTCTACCTACCTTTTTGATCACATGCTCATCTCTTCACAGAACTAGTAAAGTTGGAGACTTTCTGCATCCGCCTGGACACTTGCTCCTAACACTTGGGGCTGATCTTACCACTCATGGTTTGCTGTTCAAGGTTGACATATATCAGGTTCTTGGGTGTTCCTCACATGGTTCGAATTCTCAAGAACTTTTGCTCTCTCATCAGTTGATTTCAGTTGCTCTACATGGGTCCAGTTTTCATCGTGCAACTGTTTATATTTCTGATTCAGTTGAGTACATTATTCTTCTTCCAAAGAGGAAGATTCCTCCCGACATAAGTAGTTGTTTGGATTCAGAGGTTCACATTAACAGTTTCAGGATGTTGCTGCACAGAAGAACCAGAATACTACTTTTAACTTGTATTTCTTGATTTCTGCTTATCTTGAGGGGGAGTTTTACCCATGATGTTTTCACTTATTTCCTCGGTTGTATTAAGCAACATTATTTCTTTTAGATCGTATTTGGGTGACCCCAGGGCCCACAGTTGTCCAAGTTAGGATTCGAGGGGGGGGGGGGGTATTAGGATCAATGTTGAAAAAGTCGGCAAGGGTCCCGAATACAACTTCTCGGCAACATCGGCAAAAAAATCGGGAAAAATCGGGAAAAGTCGGCAAACATTAAAAAATACAAAATACATTCATTTTTTCAGAATTTTAAACATTTAAAGCAACAATAACATCAGATAAACACATTGGAACATATATATGGAGAAAGCATTGATATATATCATCATCATGTAGTCATGCCAAATGTAAAATGATACATCAAAGTCGATATTGTATCATGAAACATCATCGTTGTCCAATCAATGACTCAAAAGTGGATAACCAATAAAACATGACATCACATATATAAATGTATTCAAGGAAAACTAGCATATAGCTATCTAATATCAATGCTCTCTTCTTGAGTTTTCCATTCATACTTCATATTTTTTCCCTACTCCAATGATTAGGATTATATAAGGTTTTCCTAAATGCTTTTTATTTGTCCCTCCATCTTATGACTTAAACCTAATTTTTGAAAGGTATATTTTATTGATTTGGTTGTCAGCAATTAAACGTATTACTTGTTTTGTATTGGTGATAAATCATAGATGTATTTTTCACTCCCAAATTCAATTTTCTGACATGAGCCTCACATTTAGCCCTAACTCATCTAACACTTGAAACATTGCTCTTTTTTTCCTACAATGTGTTAGATGATCACTCAAAATATGTTTGCTCAAAAAATTCCCTAATAGTGAAAAAAGTAATTCAATTACTATCGTGATCTTTGATAAACAGATACATATTTTGTATAGATTATCTTTGCATGGTTTGATATTCAAATACAACAAAGTTTTGAAATATTTATATGGTAGAGGAAAAGTGTTAGTATACGACAAAATGGCTAAAATGACAAATTTTTGGAAAATTAGCCATTTTAGCCATTTTAGCAAAAATGGAGATTTTTTGAAAAAGTAGGGACTTTTTGGAAAAAGTCGGGAGTTTTTAGAAAAAGTCGGGACTTGCCATTTTAGCCTCTGCGACTATTTGGAAAAAGTCGCGACTTTTTGAAAATTGAAAAAGTCGCGATTTTTTCTAGCCGATTTTTCGGCTAAGGGAAAAAATCGCGACTTTTTGAAAAGTCGGCGATTTTTCAAAGAGTTTTTCAACACTGGTTAGGATTATTAATCCTCCCTTGACCATACAATCTATTAGATTATTTAGCCTAACTTAGGAACCTTAATTAATTAATTGGGTCCATTAGTACCATTGGGTCCACTTGGCTTAATGTGGCCACATGTACCAGTTACTAGAGTGTGGGGAACACTGCTAGAGGTTAACTGCCACTTACTGCATGTGCATGCATCAGTTTGGGCGCCTCCTAGACCAATCCCTACATTTTAGGATCCATTGGGAGTCCGGCCACCAATCTCCATCAGTTAGTTGGAGTTGGAACTAGTTAGTCTTAGTTAACCTTCAGTTAGTTCACAGTCAGTTAGCTAGCGCTAGCTATGCATGGCTGCATGTGCATGCCCACCTACCATACTCAGTTGCATTGAGTTAACTAGCTATTACTGATTGATTGAGTTGGTTGGACATCTGGGAGTTGATTTGTTGGACTCCGATATTGATTGAGACACCATGAGTTAGATGGTTAGTTAGATACAGTCACATCCAATGGATATATTCGAATTGCTCCCTAATGCATTCGAATTCTTTTCCCATGTAAACTATTGTAACACCGGATTTTATTATTGTGAATGATACTGTAAATTCCTGAGTAATACTCATCCGTTTCCTGTCTGGTTTGTTTTGTTCAGTTTGTATCTTCATTCTCCATTTACTGCAAACATTATTAGAACTATCTGCTTGGAAAATCAACTAACTTTAAAGGTGAAACTATAGATGCTGAATGTATGGTTGACTTTAGTGAGGGCAAAGCTGTGCTGCATACTTTACATCAAACTCTGAATCTTGAAATTGATTTGGATCACATCTTGGGCAATCTCGCATCTTGCCAACCATAAGAAGGCTGCCATCCCCACCAGGCAGAAAAACCCATTCTTTCTTTTTCCTCCTCCACTGACATAATTGAACCTAAAACTAACCTTGACAATAATCTATCATTTTCTCCATGTGAAGGGAAAAATATCCCTGTAACAAATAATACTTACCGGAATTCAAACTCACTTTTTCTGAGCCCGTATTTTTTTGCATTTGAAGTATAAGGATGCAATGAATAAGCTACATCTACATAAATTGCCCTAATGCAGGTTGATTTGTTGCATGGTTTGTGGCAATGTACAGTCTTACATCTAAAGAATGGAACCTAAGGTTCTAATATCTAATTTCCAGATTTCCCTCAAAATTATAAACTGAATTGATTTTGATAAAAAACAAAACTTCAGGTTTTAATAAATGATTCATACCTCTCATTTGCATAAGAAATTAAGGCAATAACATATTCAAGTCTCCACATCGCTTTGATTCTCTCCAACTGGTGTAGTAAAAAACTCCAACCAACACCGAAGGTAAATTTAAGTTTGGGCATTCCAAAATCATGCAGTTTCAAAACACCCAAACCTCCCATAGGCCTCCAAGTGACCATTGCGTCCATAGAAGGTTCTCCACCATATTGCATGTCTTGGCTGCTTTGTAATCCCTCCATGGATTGGGGGGGGCAGGCACCAATTCTTTCTCTTCTACAAAACCAAGGGAGAAGCAGCTTGAACCATCTCTGGATGTCGCCAATATATATCGGTTTGAGCAGCTCAGCCAAAGATGTGCTTTGAACTTTGAAGTTCGATGTAATGTCGACAAAAACTTGTGCATTCAGTATCATTAAATTTTACATCTGCCAACTTACCTTTTACGTGTTGTAGAAGTTAACCACCCACCACCCTTCATTACTGATCAAAAACAAAAACCGACTTAGAAATGAGACGAAACGAAACCAGTTCACTGAGAAATTGAAAGCTGTTTTTGGGGAAACTGTCTCGAGAAACAATTCGTTTATGAAGAAACGGTTTTTCACCTTTAGAAACTGGCATGGGCATAGAAAACACCTGTTTCTCGTCTTTGCTTCTACCTCGTTTTTATGGAAAACGTGAATTGCCGTGACGTTTCTGGTAACAAAGGTGACGAGGATTTCTTAAAGTGCTGGCATGAGATCATGCGCATGGGAAGTAGTATACTGCAACCAATAAGTAGACATAGAATCAAATCTTTCTTTGTTGTCTTGACAAGAACAATTGACACGACAGAAGAAGGCAATCAAAGTTACTTACAGACAAAACAACCCAATTTGTGCAATAATTACCTCACCTAATCATGGATCTGTTCAAGCCTCAAGGTGTATCACACGGGCTGATGTGTAGGGAAGAAACATTACATTGAATTATATATATTGGGGAATAGACAACTGGGTTGGGCTCGTATTCGTGTGACATGGGGTCTAGTCAAGGTTTGAACTTGCAACCTCACAAGGAGTGCATTAACCATAGTAATAGGAATCATGAGTTGGCTCGCGATTATTCCGAGTTTGACTCGATTCGGCTGCTAAATGATCTGACTCAGATAATGGCAATCCAATTTAGATCAGCTCCCCTCTCCTCTATCTGTGCAATGGATTTTTGAGGTCTCTCCTCTCCTCTATCTGTGTGACGACAAATATGGGAGATCAACGACAACCACGGGTGATTGATGAATGGTCCATAATCAATAGACTGATCATATTGATGGTTGAACTTGCCTCATGACATTTGTTGTTGGTGGGGTTTTATGGAAAGGTGAAAAAAGGTGCGAAATCAACCTCACCTCACAACATTTGTTATTAACGGGGTTTTATGGATAGTTCAAAAAAGGTGCGAAAGGTCGAGATTCACCTCCCTGCGAAAAATCGGGTTTCTCCAGATAAGAAAAATTGTTTTATGTTATGAATTAAATATGTTATAACATAAAAAGATAGGCTAAATATACTTTTTAAACATAAAACGATATATATATATATATATATAATATATGATAGGTTAATATAAACTTGGAATTCTAATATAATTGATATATTTTATGGACATTTATTGATATTTACAGTATATGGACATGGGCCATGGCAGCTATTTTGAATATTTATGAAAGACGTTTTTTTTAGTTTAAAATATAGTGTATATATTTAATTTTTTGTATTTAACGATTTTTTCCTGATCTGATTAAAACTCTTTGCTCTTTTGCCTTCCCGATTTATTGCCGATTCCGATTCCGAGTCTGGTAAGTATGGCATTAACAGTGCACCCTATCACCAATTGGTCTACATTTCTGGGGGTATGTATATATATTTCCGTTGAAAAAATCTTATATTTGATATTTCAAGTTTGAAATAAAAATATACATTTTTCTGCCTGAAAAAGCTTTATAGCATCTATTTTTGAGAAAAAATACAGCATTGTCAGTCACTTCATCGGTCCTATGTCTACTTATGTACTGTCATTGTAGACTGCTTTGAAGTTTGAGGTAACCTTTACTTCTCAAAAGGGATCCTTTCAAATCTATTTCAATAAGAATTACCAAAACCAAAAAATTGCCCGGATAGCATCTCAGTAATTGCATTAACTAATAAAGAGAAGATTCGATTATAGAGATCTGGTTCCCTTCTCTGAATTGCGGAACAGATGGGGACCCCTCCTACACTGTCGAAGCTTCTTTAGATAAGTGTTCGGCTCTTGTATTGAATTCTCTCTCTATATACACAGAATTTATTATCAAAATGTACTTTTACCTTCAGCAACAGATTCCTTATTGGAGCTAACAAAATATTATCAATTCTGTATCTGCTATTTGCCCAATCCATCAGAAGCTTGGAATCTGCATAAACCTTTAGTTGATTTTGTCCTATTTCCTTTTCTGTTTTCATCAGAATCCAAGGAGCATAAAACTCAGCTCTATTGTTTGTATACCTTGTCCTGCAGCATGTTTCAGAAGGAAATAACGAGAAGAATCAAGAAACATAATGGCCACTCTACACATTTCTGGGTCTCCTTTCTTGACAAGCTCCATAAAAAAATTGCCCATGCTTTTCCATAATATATGCTAGGTTCCTTTAAGATACTCAGAAATATTTCTTATAGAGGCTTCTAGCTGTCTTTAAAGTAGACCATGATTTTATGGGCTACCAGAGCCGAAGTCATTTCCAATCCTTGAAAAATCATTCTATTTCTGGAAAGCCAGATTCCCCAAATCACAGCGCAAAGCAAAGCCTTGAAGGTTTTTTCACATTTAGTTGATAGCCACAAGAAAAGACAATTTACCAAAGTGGACTGATTTCATTTGTTTGATGTAGAACAGATTTGCAACACTTCATTTCAGACAACCCTAGAGAAAGGACATGTGACAAAAATGTGGTCCATCATTTCCTCAGTACAAGAAGACAAAATGCATTTGTTAGGACCATGCTAGGAGAAAGGACTGGTAGCATGTACATTGTGTTTGAAGATAAATGAGATAAGATAATTCTATTAATGTCCCACAAATGACCACAAAAGTAGGTAAATGGGATTGTGCAACACCACTAGAACAATACAAAGTGGGAGTGTAAATGTTGCTCTTATAAAAGATAAAAACAAAACACAAATAAAACACTAGCTCTATAAATGGAGAGCCAGTCTCGGAAAAGAATATATACAAGGAAAGATATGGAGAGAGCTGATCCAAGGAAGGAGGTAAGATCCAAGAACCGTGATGCAAAAATGGTGATGGTGAAACTGACATGGGCCATCGAAAGCATTAGAAGTAACTCTCCTACCATCGGAGGCCAGCTGAAGGAAGCTCAAAAGAGTACTCTGTTTAGAGGAAGAACTAGAAGAAGAATAAATACAATGAGTAGTGTGTTGCTGCTTGGAGGAGGGTACTTGATGCTGCAACCAGGAAGAAGTTGCCCGTTTGTTGCAATGGGGCCGAGACTGTCCTCATCTTTGGTGTTGGGTAGAGGAAGAGGTGAAGTGTCGTGTCCTAATTGAGCGGTCTAGGTTTGTGTCACCCACGGTCTGTCTCTTGATGCCCCTAGAGGAAGGAAGCACTGAAAAGAAGGAAGTTATACCTTGAATGGAGATTGATCTCGATTGAGAATGTTGTTGAAGGGTGATGGAGCTGAAGGACCTCTTGCAAGTATAAGGCTAGACATCTTTGATCAGGATATTTGAAAAATCTAGAAATTGTCTAGAGCTCAATGAGAAGAAGGTCCCAAAAGAGACCATGAAACCGACTACGGATCTCATAGTAAACAGGGCACTGAAAGGTGAAGTGCACGGTCTTAACTTCTCAAATGTGATATGTGTGGCAAATCCTATCTGATCGGTCAAGCTAGTGATCAATCTCTATTTGAAGATGGTGAGAACCCACTCGGAACTTCTCTTGGAATCCCTCATTTTTTTCTTGGCTAGTGTTGATCAAACTAATTGCCTCCTACCAAGCTCACAAAGCTACCAATGTTGGTTCTTGTGCTTTTGGAATGTTTGCTACAAGTTCCAAAGCGCTTGGAACTTAGGAAAAGATGAGAACAGGTAACTTGACTTTGAAGAGTGGTTTGTTTTGAATTAAGCTAGGAGGTGACTATTAGGATTTCGATATTGATAAACTACAACTATATTGGAACTACATTGATGAAGTTGAGTCACGACATAAGATGAACTTGGTGTTGAAGTATTCTGCTGGATCGAGGTACACTCGTTTGATTGAGATGTAGCTGGTTGTGGCCATTAATTCCCCTATTTGACAGTCACAACTCCAATGTCCCCTAGTGTTACAAGTGAAGCATGTAATCAAAAAATCCAAAATTTTCACCTATTGGAGATGTCGATCATCGACTATCAAAAGCTTTGTGTCAAGGCAATTTCTTAGTTAGATCTACTTTGATGTAGGCCCCAAGGTTTGCATAGAAAGTGTTTTGTTGGGCACCACCAATGAGGATCTTAAGAAACCTTCGAGTAGATAAGTTAAGGAATGACGTAATATCCATTGGAAGCCCCCAAAATTCAATCCATAGTGGATATTTAGCTTGATTGCTTTCCTGTGGGTTAATGTTTGACTTTCAAGATTGAAATTGATGATGTTCCAAACTCTGTATTGTAATATAGAGGGGAAACAACTTCAAAATTAAAAAGTAGGGATAGTTAGTGGTTCAAATAGACTTCTTGGACTTCCCACTTTAATATGCACCATTTGTTAAACAATTACTCATCTCGCATCTTGCAAGGGAAGTACTAGTGTTCCACGGGGACGCGCCTCCCAGGGTTAGGGGCGCGCCCCCTGCGCTTCCCACACCCCGAGGGCTGGGAGGCTCCATGGGAAACGTTTCCCAGCGCCCCCCTTTTTGTGAAACTTGGGGAAACATAGGTCTAGGAGTTTCCCGGATTGGGGGGCTCCCACACACCCCCTCCTGAAAATGGGGGGTTCCCACAGGCCCCCAACCCCCTCGAATTTTTAATTATTTTTACTTAAATACAAAAATGGTTCATCTTAAATTTTAGTCTTTTACACTAAATGGTCATTATAGATTGAAATAGAAACAAATAAAAAGAAACAAACATTGATATGATATGCTTGGCTATAATGATTACATTTACATTACACTAAACTCTTCGAGAACATAAGAGTTTATATGTTGGGGTTCATATTTTTATTGCTTTTATATTTTTTTATAATTTTAGAGATCCTGACGTTCCCCTGCCCCCCAAAATACCCCAAAATTTTGGGGTCTCTCTACATGTCCCCAATGTGCGTTTCCTCGCTCCCACGCTCCTGCGTCCCAGAAACTTGGTGGAACACTGGGAAATACATAATAGTTTCGTTTGTTCCAAATTTCTATTTTTTAAAATACTTCATATTGTTCTTTAAAAGGAAATTAAATATTTCATCATGTTGATTATTGACCTTTGCAGAGTCAGGGTGATCCATTATGAGATCAGGGTCTTCCTCAATAACAATGTCTTGAATTGATAGTTTGGTTGATCAAAATATTTTGATCTTGATGTACTAAGTTGGTTGCTTCAACATCTTGGGTAATAGGATTGGCTGGAGCATTGTATAGATTCATTGGATTCTTCCTAAAGATTGGGGTATCTACCTATACAACTTTGGACCCATCATTCTTGGCCACATATCCATTTGTTAAATGGAGCTTCACATCAACAATGCTAGAGTTTGGTGAATCTCTAAGTTTTGACATGATAATAGAGTTAGATCACTTCCCATAAAACCTCGTTTTCTAGTTGTGGATCTAATTTTACATGGCAAGACCCTTATTAACATAGATTGATTGACTCATAACATTTTTGCGGTATAGATTAGAAGCTAGGTACGTATTTGCAAAATTTGTATTTTCGTCCTCCATCTTTTCTTGTTCGTTATCCGCATCACGCCACTGAGGTTTTTGTGGATTTGACATGTCAGATTTGAGGTGTAGTATTCGTGCATCATGAAGGCCAACCCTGTAGCCAAATATTTTTGAATCTATGGAGGAGGCAGGTCTCCATTTGTGAAGTTTCATTTCGTTCATTTGTGCTCAAGAGACATGTTTGTAATCATGCTCTTTATATTTTTATAGGGTTTTAAATTGAAGCAAACTAAAATCGCCATTACAACTTCATTGTTTTGATCTATATTTTTTGGCATAGATCCTTGTTGAAATTGGAGAGGCAAATAATGGGTTTGAGTGCAGTCGTCCTTGCCTTGGACACGAGTCAAAGATGGATGAGCCACTCGCAGAGCTGGGTGTTACTCCATTTATTTTTGTATTCTATCTAGGGTGCAACCTCACTAAGCCCGTGCGCCTCTTAATATGGTCCTCCTACCTAACTAATTTTGGGATCATTAATTTAATACCGAAGGAATCTAGTAGGGATATCCTCCACTCAAATTTGGATAAATAAATGGTACTTGTAGATAAAAATGTACCTCATCATGGGTATGTTTCAAGGAGATTTTCTTTATGAAGTATCACATTTGTTATGAGATTTGAAGGTGATTTTGTTCGCTTTACAAAGAATAAGGATGATGCCTCTCCACCTATTTTTGTTTTTGTTGTAAGAGATACTTAGCCTTGTTAATTAGAGAGGTGGTTTCCTCTAGATGAAAGAGCTTGTGTTGCTCTTCTAAATCTACTAGATTGTCACACCTTTCTTTTGGCCATCCTACCAGTGCTAGAGTCAAAATTCATGTAGATATTGGAGATATATTTTCAACCAAAAATAGATTAGTTAAACTATGCCCTCTTGCTTGTGTTGATATTCAATTGGTTGGTCAGGCTACTCCTAGCACTTCACTTAGGGGGTTGGTTGCCTCCTTGCATGCCCAACATAACTTCCATGGATATTATGGCATCACTATTCCATAAAATCCTTCCATTTTCTTGACAAGAGATCCTTGGCATTATTAGTTAGAGAGGTTGTTTTAATTAGATGATAGAGCTCATGTTGCTTTCTCAAATCTAGTTTAATGATCATGTCCTTCTCTTCCATCTTGCCCAATGTAAGAGTAATAACTAATATGGTTGTTGGAGATGTATTTACATGGACAATATTGGAGGTGGGTTTCATTAGATGATATGGCTTGCGTTGCTCTTCCAGATTTAGTATAATGATCATATCCTTCTCTTTCCCATACTGCCCCAATGTAAGAGTAATAACTCATGTGGCCGTTGGAGATGTATTTACATGGACAATATTAGAGGTGGGTTTCATTAGATGATAAGGATCATGTTGCTCTTCCAGATCTAGTATAATGATCATATCCTTTTCTTTTCAATGCTGAGCAATGTAAGAGGAATATCTCATGTGGTTGTTGGAGATGTATTTACACGGGCATTATTAGTTTAATTAAACTATAGCCCCTTTGTTGTATTCCCCCACAATGAAACTCGTCATGCTAGTTCTAGTACTTGGATTAGAGGATTTGTTGCCTCCTCCCATGCCTAACATAACACTTTCATGAAAATTTTTGCATCACCATATTTACTCCCTCTTCGAAGAGATTGTGTACTGTGAATGATATGCTACTCTCTATATGACATTCTCAAGCATAGTATTGTTGACTTCATAGTGATTGATGGGAATACATTCTTTACTTTTGGATCAAACTCTGACTTTAACCACTTTGCCTTTGACTTTTTGCTCGTGGTTTGGTTGATTTTCAATGAAAGCAAGTATATCTTTGTGTTGAATACACCAGGAACACAAAGAGGGGGGGGGGTGAATCTGTGTGTTCAGTCTTTATTACTTTTTCAACTTTTATAATCAACAACTTATTCAATATTATGCATTATCACATTATCATTATATCATCATCAGCATTGTTATCATCATCATATCATCATCATCACATAGAAAGCATAGCAACACAATACATAATATTTTTACGTGGAAACCCAAGTCCTGGGGGGAAAATCACAGAAGCCTTTTTAAAATAGTTTTCCAGAAATAACTGGAAGGAATCAACAATCCCCTTATTACAAAGACTTCAATTTTCCAGCTTCAACTGGAAGGAGGCTACGACCCCTTGATTTACAGGCTACGACCTGAAGGAAGTTGCCACTCCCTAGTTTTCCGAATTCAACCGGAAGGAGGCTACGACCACCTTTCCTTGCCCTGTCCTGCCACCCTGATATGAAGATAAAAACAACTGAACCACAACCGCATTGATCCTGCGAACCTGTTAATCAACACTTGTGCTACACTGCACAATCTGTACCACACTGTACAACCTGTACCACACTGCACAACAATTGCCACTACTAGCCACTGCTCATTATCTGATCACTACTCATCAACCGATCACTGTCCACTGTATCACAATACTCATCAACATGTACAATCAACCTGTACCAATCAATCTGTTTTTCACATCAACCAACTCAGTCAATCTGAGTCTGCACACCAAACTCAGTCCACCTAGGTCAAACCAACTACTCATAGAACTCATCCAATCTGAGTCAAACCAACTGCACAAAAGGCAACTTGTGCCAATCTTTCTCAACTGTACCAAGATGCTTGTGTACCTGTGCCAAATCAATCATATATTTGTGTTAACCTAATCAAGTGCTTTGATAGTCAACCAACACTTCTTACTTGGCCTAGTTCATCAAGTAAAAGACACATTTGAGGAACCAAGAGACGTCACATGCTGTCAACCAAACTTTTTCCAAACAGACTCAACACAATGACACCATAACCAACCTCAATCACAGTCAAGGAATACTTGACAGTTAAACATGATATACTTAAACCAAATAATCTCAACCAATAAGATAAAAGACTTAACCAACTATGTCAAACTCAATCAATATCATAAACTCTTAAGACACAAAAGGATTTTCCACTCTACTCAAATCAAGTCAACAAATCAAACAAATATCAAGCAAATAATTTCTTACAACATTGTCAAAGGTTGTCATTAACAATCCAACTCCACTTCGGTCAAAGACACAATGATCAATACTTGTAAAACTAGTTTTCAAAGAAAACGTTTAGGTTGATCAAATAAATAACTCACAATATCTAATACTTACATGTCAACTTCTCATTCAATACTACACTTATACAACAATCAAGATAATCACCAAGATCTATCCAAGATAATCATCAAGATCTATATCAATATCACATCAAGGTATATGCCAACAAAACCATCACCATAGCTTCCATAACATATTGAATGACTTTAAGGAGATATACCAATATATAGCCTCACGTACTAAAAACAAAGATGAACTCTATCCATGAGAGACATGTGCCATTACAAGAGAAACCATGAAGCACGAACCATACCTTATTGAAGATAACAAGATGGAGAAAAAGTAGAAAACCCAAAAGAAACTATATATCCTGTCATCACATAGCCCTCGTAACAAGCTTTCCAATGAGCCAAAAAATTTGTAATTCCGATTTTGTATGAGAAAGTTATGCCTATTTTAGTGAAGATGCCCATAAATTTTTCTGTCACACAATTTCGCACTTTTCTCCAAAATGTGCGAAATTCGTAAGAGAAGTGGTGATGAAAAAATGAAATGCTTGATATTCTATTTATATGGGTTGTAGAGAAAAAATATTACCTTGAGCCGACATGCAATTCAAAATTACAAATAATTAAATTCTATTTTGTTTAGTCGGCTCAGCCAAAAAGGTGGGGTACCCCAACTTCAAAAATTCATCTCTCTTCAACCGTAAGGATCCACGTGACATGCCACCTGCCGTTGGAAATGGTACGGCAAGGGCTATCTCCCCATGATGGGTTTATTTGCAATCCCATGGTCCAATACCCTTAAAATCCTCAGTTTGTTTAGGATGTCTAAGACCCCACACATGAGGGTGCAAAAGACCATACCACCAACTACAAGAGATTCAAAGTCTTCTTCAACATATCAGGGCACGTCCATGGGCTCTACCTCCATCTAAATCCCAATATCCATATAACCACAAATATGACCATACATCATCATGGTTCAAGGTCTCCATATCATTAAAAACATATCCAATGGTTCCACTATATATCTTCATCACTATAAGAGTACCAACACCCCAAAAGAGGGGTACAAAGACCTCACCACTAGATTGCAACACCTTATGGGCTTCATATCCCTGATCATAAGGCTACTACATGGCAATGACCATATAGCGTCCAAGGGACATCCAAACATTTATGTGGGTTCAAGACTTAAACTTTCAAGGACACCAAGGACCCCATAAGAATGGGTTCCAATATACCACCATCAGTGTGGGTTCCAACACCTAAGTCTCCACATGCAAGAGTATCAAGATCTAAGATTGTGGACTCAAGGACCTCACAAGAACTTAACAACCTCAAGACCATCCAATGCAAGCAACGAAATTCACCATCAACACATCAAATACTTTACACACATGGGCCACATCATCCATCCAACAACCAATCAAGAGACTAAGACAAGTACAAGCATAACAAGCAGCACAAAGACTAGTAACCAGATATCAACCATGAGTAAGGAACTCGACAATGAACTCAAATGGGACCAAGATACAACTTAGGGGCACTTGAGCAAGTCAATGGGTAACCAGGGCTTTTGTCATTGTTCCAAGGCCTCCAAGGGCTTCAAGCTTGGGCTTGGACAAGGTCAAAAGGGCTCCTCTTGCACAAAACAACCACAAACTAAACGCTAACCCTCAGGGGCTCCACAAGGGGCACCAATGACTCAATTGTTGGCATCAATGACCATACACTGTTGGCATCAATGACAAATTAATCAACAATCTCCCCCTTTGTCATTGATGACAACACCATAACTCCTCTTCAGAACAAGCTCCCCTATCAACAAAACTTCTCTCCCCCTTTGGCATCAATGGCAAAGGGACTTTTCTTTGACCATACTACTCCCCCTTAGGGAATGCCCCCCCTTAGGCCATGCTCCCCCTATCATCAACTTCTCTTCCTTTTCAACTTTTCTTCCTCTTTGGATTAATGACAACAAAAATTTATTTTGGCACTACTTCTCCCCTTATCATTGATGCTTATTTAATGGACTTGTATTTTGTCACACAGATACTTCTCGAACCAACCACTATACGATACTCAAATCTGATAATCAGGTACATATCTCCTTTTACACATTCTTTGTACACTACATATGACTAGTCAATAGTCTTCAAAATGGCATTAGGTCTTTCCCAATATTTTCATCATTTCTATTTTGATCTACTAACTTTATTCTCCATACTTTGGTAGGATGATGGTTGTTCATGTCATTTGATTGAACTTTCTTTCTTCTCCAAACTTTAACCTGTCCCTGCACCCTGCAATGTTTTGCGAAATGACCATAATGATAACAATTGTAACACTGAATTGAAAATGTACTTTTATTTCTTTTTGGAGTGATTTTGTCATGAGCTCTGCAAGGAATGGCTTTGTGACAATAGTTGTAACACTTGTAGCAGTGACCATGAAACTTTATAGAATATCTCTGAGCAATAACTTCTCTTGATTCTTGTTGATCATGGGATCTTCAAAGAATACATGTATTATTGTTAGCCTTTTCTTCTTTTACTATAGAGATTTTACTTTCTTCAATGTTCTTCTCGATCTTCGAATTTGTCTTTAACTGAGTAGTTGTTTTGTCCAGGTCTTCCCTCAAGGTGAGGATCTTCAATTCTTGCTTTTGACAAATTTCTATCTTTTCTTGGAGTTGTCTTGTTAGATCTTCTTCTATCTTCTTGACTTCTTCTACCTGTTTGTTGAGAGCAAAGATATTGTCCTCCATCTTTCCTTTTGAATTCTGATCATCATTATGGAATTTTTGCAGTTGACCTTGTAGTATATGATTCTCCTTTCTCAGTTCTGAGAGGTCCTTTCCAAATTCAAAGTTTATCAGACATACCTTCCGTAACTCTACCTTCAAGGATTTGATTTCAAGTTCTTGTTTTCTTCTTAACTTCTCTTCCAAAATTTCTTTAGCCTTATAGGAACTTATCTCATTGTCTTTGTCTTGTAGCTTGCAGATCAATTCTTTTTCCTTATCTTCTAGTAGTCTTTTGAGCTTGACAATTTCTTCCGAGTGCTTTTCAATTTCTGTAGCTGACATCTCAAATTTGACTTTCAAAGATTTGGATATGACTTCTTTGATTCTAGTAGCTTCTTCAATTTGGAGTTTTAGATTAATTATGGTCTGTGTGGCCTTTTCAGATTCTTCTTGATTCTTCTTCTCGACTTTGTCCAATTGCTCTTTCAAGACCTATTTTCCTTCACATAGATTTTTCACTTCTTGTGAAACATTAGTAATTTCATTGTCTATCATAATATCAGCTAAATTTCTATTACTCATCGGAGAGCAAGGATTTTCATCATAATCTGAAGTGTTGCATTCAATTAATTCAAAATAGCTCTCATTTTCTATACCTGATACATATATCTTTAAAAGAATTACAAATAGAGTGTTCAGGGGACATACCTTCATACTTACCTGGATCTTGTACTGACCCGTCTTCTACTTCTTGTTCTTCATCTAGCTGATTTATTTTGAATGACAATTCTTCAGCTGAGTTGCACTTTCCTATTTTCTCCTTATGGAGATCTGTTAGATCTTCAAGCATTAATTCCATAACCTCTACTTCCTCTTCTTTATTGGAGTAGTATTGCTCTAATTTGAGCCATAGTTCCCTAGCTGAGATGCACTTCCCTATCTTCTTCTTTTGGATATTTGCTAGGCCTTCAAGGATGGCTTCCATAGCCATAGAATTATTTTTCTTTGCTTCTTTCTGAGCTGATGTTTTCATTTTCTTTGGAGTTGTATATCCAGTAACAACTGACTTCCATACACCAATTGCCTCAAGATAAGCCTGCATTCTCATTTTCCAGATCAAGTAATAATTTGACTCACATGACAATGGTACTCCATTCACCGAGAACCCCATGGTGTGTTAAAGATCTCCTTCAAGCTGATAAGGCTTTCTGTGAAGGACCCGCTCTAATACCAATTGTTGAATACACCAGGAACACAGAGATGGGGGGGGTGAATCCGTGTGTGCAGTCTTTATTACTTTTTCAACTTTTATAATCAAGAACTTATTCAATATTATGCATTATCACATTATTATTATATCATCATCAACATTGTTATCATCATGATATCATCATCATCACATAGAAAGCATAGCAACATAGTACCCAATATTTTTACGTGGAAACCCAAGTCTTGGGGGGAAAACCACGGAAGCCTTTTTAAAATAGTTTTCCATAAATAACTGGAAGGAAGCAACAACCCCCTTATTACAAAGACTTCAATTTTCCAACTTCAACTGGAAGGAGGCTATGACCCCCTGATTTACAGACTACGACCTGAAGGAAGTTGCCACTCCCTAGTTTTCCGAATCAACCGAAAGTTGGCTACGACCTCCTTTCCTTGCCCTGTCCTGCCACCCTGATATGAAGATAAAAACAGTTGAACCACAACCGCAATGATCTTGCGGACCTGTTAATCAACACTTGTGCTACACTGCACAATCTGTACCACACTGCACAACATGTACCACATTGCACAACAATTGCCACTACTAGCCACTGCTCATTATCTGATCACTACTCATCAACCGATCACTGTCCACTGTATCACAATACTCATCAACATGTACAATCAACCTGTACCAATCAATCTGTTTCTCACATCAACCAACTCAGTCAATCTGAGTCTACACACCAAACTCAGTCCACCTAGGTCAAACCAACTACTCATACAACTCATCCAATCTGAGTCAAATCAACTGCACATAAGGCAACTTGTGCCAATCTTTCTCAATTGTACCAAGATGCTTGTGTACCTGTGCCAAATCAATCATATATTTGTGTTAACCTAATCAAGTGCTTTGATAGTCAACCAACCCTTCTTACTTGGCCTAGTTCATCAAGTAAAAGACACATTTGAGCAACCAAGAGACTTCACATACTGTCAGCCAAACTTTTTCCAAACACACTCAACTCAATGACACCATAACCAACCTCAATCACAGTCAAGGAATACTTGACAGTTAAACATGATATACTTCAACCAAATAACCTCAACCAATAAGATAAAAGACCTAACCAACTATGTCAAACTCAATCAATATCATAAACTCTTAGAGACAAAAGGATTTTCCACTCTACTCAAATCAAGTCAACAAATCAAACAAATATCAAGCAAATAATCACTTACAACACTATCAAAGGTTGTCATTAACAATCCAACTCCACTTAGGTCAAAGACACAATGATCAGTACTTGTAAAACTAGTTTTCAAAGAAAACGTTTAGGTTGATCAAATAAATAACTCACAATATCTAATACTTACATGTCAACTTCTCATTCAATACTACACTTATACAACAATCAAGATAATCACCAAGATCTATCCAAGATAATCATCAAGATCTATATCAATATCACATTAAGGTATATGCCAACAAAACCATCACCATAGCTTCCATAACATATTGAATGACTTTAAAGAGATATACCAATATATAGCCGCACATACTAAGATCAAAGATGAACTCTATCCATGAGAGACGTGTGCCATTACAAGAGAAACCATGAAGCACGAACCATACCTTATTGAAGATAACAAGATGGAGAAAAAGTAGAAAACCCAAAAGAAACTCTATATCTTGTCATCACATAGCCCTCGTAACAAGCTTTCCAATGAGCCAAAAAATTTGTAATTCTGATTTTGTATGAGAAAGTTATGCCTATTTTAGTGAAGATGCCCAGAAATTTTTCTGTCACACAATTTCGCACTTTTCTCCAAAATGTGCGAAATTCGTAAGAGAAGTGGTGATGAAAAAATGAAATGCTTGATATTCTATTTATATGGGTTGTAGAGAAAAAATATTACCTTGAGCTGACATGCAATTCAAAATTACAAATAATTAAATTCTATTTTGTTTAGTCGGCTCAACCAAAAAGGTGGTGTACCCCAACTTCAAAAATTCATATCTCTTCAACCGTAAGAAGCCACATGACGTGCCACTTACCATTGGAAATGGAACGGCAAGGGCTATCTCCCCATGATGGGTTTATTTGCAATCCCATGGTCCAATACCCTTAAAATCCTCAATTTGTTCAGGATGTCAAAGACCCCACACATGAGGTGCAAAAGACCATACCACCAACTACAAGAGTTTCAAAGTCTTCTCCAACATATCAAGGCATGTCCATGGGCTCTACCTCCATCTAAATCCCAATATCCATATAACCACAAATATGACCATACATCATCATGGTTCAAGGTCTCCATATCATTAAAAACATATCCAATGGTTCCACTATATATCTTCATCACTATAAGAGTACCAACACCCCAAAAGAGGGGTACAAAGACCTCACCACTAGTTTGCAACACCTTATGGGCTTCATATGCATGATCATAAGGCTACTACATGGCAATGACCATATAGCATCCAAGGGACATCAAAACATTTATGTGGGTTCAAGACGTAAACTTTCAGGGACACCTAGGACCCCATAAGAATGGGTTCCAATATACCACCATCAATGTGGGCTCCAACACCTATGTCTCCACATGCAAGAGTATCAAGATCTAAGATTGTGGACTCAAGGACCTAACAAGAACTTAACAACCTCAAAACCATCCAATGCAAGCAACGGGATTCACCATCAACACATCAAATACTTTACACACATGAGCCACATCATCCATCCAACAACCAATCAAGAGACTAAGACAAGTACAAGCATAACAAGCAGCACAAAGACTAGTAACCAAATATCAACCATGAGTAAGGAACTCGACAATGGACTCAAATGGGACCAAGATACAACTTAGGGGCACTGAAGCAAGTCAATGGGTAACCGGGGCTTTTGTCATTGTTCCAAGGCCTCCAAGGGCTTCAAGCTTGGGCTTGGACAAGGTCAAAAGCGCTCCTCTTGCACAAAACAACCACAAACTAAACACTAACCCTCATGGGCTCCACAAGGGGCACCAAGGACTTAATAGTTGGCATCAATGACCATACATTGTTGGCATCAATGACAAATTAATCAACACTTTGATTAGCCAGTCTTTCATTTATATCCCCCCATGCACGGGTTTTTGGGAATGATGGGCCTATCTAGGGATCCTTACAAGATTACACAAGGTGCCCTCCTTGACACTTGGCACTTCACTATCCAGACACCATTCTCTAATAGTGCATTGGCCCCATCCTGCTGGTGAATGACTTGGTTGAGGAGTGGTTTATTCTCTTCATTGATTTTTCCTTAACGTCTAGCTTCAACATGACTTGACATGCTTTCTAACTGTGATGGTTTTATTGTTTTTTGAACTTTTTCTTTTTATCTTTGGACTTGACTCTTTCTTTGCTTTGCTATAATAGCAATAGGAGATGCTTCTGCACTTTCTATGTACAAATACTGGTTGTACTGTTGATTCCCATTGATTTAATTATTGGTCAACAAACCAATCTTCTATTCAAAGTTTCCTATTGTTGATTACTCCAGACAACATTATCAAGTAGTGCATAATGATAGTGTTACATCGAAACGTGCTTTTGAGGTCTAGAAACACGATTCCATGACCCGTTGAGTTTCTGGTATGGGGAAAGGCAAGTGGAAATGTTTCCCTCACGTGCCCAAATTTAAAAATGCTTGGAAACATAACCAGGGGACATTTCCTTGAAATTGGGAAACGTTTCCTGAGTTTCCTCCTCCTACGGTCCAAAACGTAAAAGTGGTCGATTTTTTAATTGATTTTGGTCTTTACGAGCCTTGCGGTTCATCCTAGGAATGCTATTTAGCATTTATCCTCTGATTTCCATAGCCGTAGACTTCCATTATCCAATTGGCATTTTCCCAGTGCATTGTCTTGAGCAATGATGCTCATTTGTTATTTGACATGTTCTGCTTATTTCTATTTTAGTTTTTCTTTTCTTTTAATCTTGAAGACTTGATATATCAGACTTGACTCTTTAACTTTTAACTTCTTAGTCCCAATGCATTTAAAAATATGAATCTTGATGCATAAGATTGAGATTTTACAGTTTTAAGTTTTATTTCACTGTACAAACCTCAATATAGTTGTATTTTCAATTTTGCTTTTAATATTGATCAATTATAATTATAATTTATAACTTATGTATGGTTGTAAGTTGAACTTATATTTCATTTTAGATTTAGTTTAGTTAGATGATTTATCATTTATGAATGAATTGTGATTTATCATGTTAGTGGTTTTGTGTTTACATGATGACAAGCACACTACATGATGTTAGTGTTATTGTTTTGTTACTATTAATCTTTAGAATCTTAAATCATAAAATATTAAAATTTCAATGATATAAATTTGGTAGTATCCTTGTGGGGTCCCCAATGTTGAAGACCTCGACGTCCCCTTTGACGTTTCCTAAAATCTTGGGAGGGGGGGTACTTCTACATATTCCAGTCCTGCGTTCTCGCGTCCCAGAAACTTGGGGGAACATTGCATAATCCTCTTCATGGTGGTTGATAACTTGAACGAGGAGCCTTCGTCTTTCTCCCCTAATTTTCCCTGGCTCTCTAGTTCCAACACACCTTAAGATCCTTTCTAGCTTTCGTGATTTTGTTTTGTTTCTGCAGCTGTTTTGTTCTTCTTCTTTTAGCTTTGAACTTAGGTCTGTTCACACTATTTACGAAACTTGGATTTACTTTTCAGTGGCGCTGACCTATTTATAATTGTTGTTCATTGGACATTAATAAAATTATCTTATCGTATCTTATTTGCTTTGCCTCCATCTTCAAGGGATACTTGATTTGCTATCATTTCATTTTTTTTTCCATTCGAGGAAGGAATTGCTCTAGCCATTTTTTCTTTGCTCTTCTAAGTTTTACTTTTGAGTTCGTTTGACTTATTTTCGTCCTTGGTGGAGATTAATATAATTTCATTTCTATTTCTTGTTTATTTATCATTGCCTAAAAAAGTGAATAGTTTTATTGGACTAATATCATAGTTGTCACACCTAATGACTATTATTATTAATTTAATAATTTATGACTATGACTAGTTGTGTTTATTATGATTATTTGGTCTATGATTAACAAAACTACCTTCTTAATGCAGGTTGAAGCTCATGAAATTGAGAGAGCGCAAAGAAAAATCAAACGCCATCGTCCTCCAATTACCAATGCAATTAATGGAGCTGACACCAAAATGAGGGATGTAACTACTTCTACTTTTCCTAAAAGTATTGAAGATGCTATGGAAATTCAAAAAATCTTAGCCAATGGGAGTGAGAGTGACATTGATAGTGAAGAGGATGAAAGTGAAGATGAAGATGCTGCAGCTTCACAAGTTGAGGACAAAGAAGAAACAACAAACCTTTTCACCGGTGGACCTTCAAAATGGTAAGGTCTTGCATGGTTACATTCTCTTGTATACTTTCAATCCTTATGAATTTTGTATCTTTGGTGGGAGGCCTTTCTATTTGGTTTTAGTACTTTGGTTTTTGGTGGACAATATTAGTTTCTTTGTTCTAATGGTTAGACATGGCAATTGCTGATGTAAATCTTGTAACTGATCTACTTGCAGGGATCCTTATGCAAAAGGAATTTCAATATCTCGTAACATGGCTATTTCTCAAGCTCCTCAAGGTGTGTGCTCTGTTTGGGGTTGCAATTAAAATTTTAATTTTTTATTAATGTCAAAAGGCATGTAAGTGGGAATGAAAAATAACTAAGCAATCATAGCATATGCTCCACAATCGATCAACTTATAAGTTATGATGAAGTCAATTCACTAACACAGGTCCTTCGTTAACTTACAAGTTTTTAGTCTCTATGTTTAATTACTGCGATGTAAATATTGTGATTGTGTATTGAAAACAAAGTATTCAATGCAAGAAATCCACGATGACAGATACAATCAACGACCCATATTCATCATGAGAAACCTAGCTTGGGAAAACCTCAGCTAGAAATGATATGCTTGGCTCTTTATTATTTTATGGGAAAGCTACAGATTTAAAAGGTCTTGATTAGAGATTTTGTTCTTCTACTAGAGCTCAACAATTTCAAGAGTGAACACTTTGTTTGCTCTGTATTAATTTACTCTATGACTAATTTGCTGTCGAAGTTGGTGTTTGTCTGAATCACGATATAGCTCTTCCTATTGAACATCAGAATCTGAATCATAAATGACAGAATTTCCATCTCTTCCTAGACCCTATAGGGGTTATCCCTGAGGCTGTTATCCTTTATTAGGTGGTGACTCATGTGGTAGCGTTGGGTTACCGATGCAGTTGTTATCTTTTCCAACAAGGTAAGCTCCTTCAACTGGATCGACTGCATAAGCAATAGAAACAACTTTAGTTCTATCCTATTTATCTCCTGCTCGGAGAACAGAGAGTTTGAAGCCAAACCCTGCCTTCCTCTGACACTGCTCTTATAAATCCCCTGAAGACTTCTCTTTTTCACTGAAATACCTTCCAGCTTTATGACTGTCTGACTGCTTATCTCTTTCAACTTGGACAAATTCATCAGAGTTATAAAAATCATGATTTATAGGGAAACTTCTTTAAGAAAGTGTGGAAAAGACTAAAGTGATGACACTTCAAAAGAGAAGACAGAACTTTCTAAAAGTCTATCCCAGTTTAGCCCACTTAATCAAGCAACTCCCTGGTTACTGAAAGCAATGCCATAAGGTTCGCGTTTGAGTTCGGGTTCGGTGATCTTTAGGTTCGATTCGGGTTCGAATTTTCCAATGAGGTTCGGATGAGGTTTGGTATAGGTTTGACTCTATACATTTTTGAATTTTTCAAAAAAATAAAAATTATACTCAAAATAAACATATATTAATGTTTTATAATCTCTACAAATATTATATATATATTATATAAAAGTTTAAAACATATACATATATCTATATAACCATTAAAAATAAACAGAAAATAAATATATAAAGGAATTAAAAATAAACATAAATTTGAAACAAATAAAAATAGACTTAAGTGCGAACTTGTGAGTGGACTGGACCATATTTCTGGCTTCGAACTCGTCCAGATTCCACTGTCCAGAATCGTGGTTGGTCTCCACTGTCCAGAGTTAGGACTCCGCCGTCCAGAATCATGCTGGGTCGAGGGTTCAGCGTCGCGAGTTATGGCAAGGGTTTGAGTTTCGCACTTTGCAGCGTGCCTATCGGAGACTCAGCGGACACGGGTGGAGATAGATCATGGTAAAAGACTCGGAGGGTGAGGGTGGACTCGTGGAAGAAAATACAACAAAAAAAAAACCTGAAAACTGTGAAATTGCTGTTATGAGTTTCGATGAACCTAAACGAACCAGATTTTTTTTTTGAGGTTCGACGAACTTCGAACCTCATGGTTGAAGTTCGCCGATCTCTGTGACATGGAGTGAAAGCATACGAGTCAATATGTTAATGGCAAAACAACACTTCCTAAGTTACTTATTGGTTGGGGGGCCAAATATCTCCCTCCCTGCAATCCTTCTCTGTAGTTCCATATGCTTGAATCAACCAGTGTGCACTACCTTCCTTTGGTACCTAAATTGCAAGAAATCTGTACATGTGTTGGAAATGGGAATGCCTAGAAACATGACCCTCTCAAAACGTGTATGTCAGGGAAAAACTTAAAAAGTGCTATATATATATATATATATATATATATATATATCTTGCAAGAAAATAAGCATGATTATTTAATTTGTAGGTAGGTTTATAAACGAATGATAGGTTAATTTGTCTTCATTTTCCATAGATTAGGTTTTTTTTACATTTCCAATGAGTCCCACACGTGTCATGGGCACTTGGGTGTTTCCAAGAAGTTTTTGAGGTGTTTTCAAGTTTCCACAAGATTTTGGTACGAATATGTGGGTGATTGTGAAAGCAAAGAGTTGAACTGTTGTTGAACCAAACCATTGAATGCTTTGATGTTTGTTTGTTGGTCTTTTTATCTCATTCCCTGGGAAGGCTGTTGATCCAAGAATTGGCTATGGAAGTTTAGGAAGCTATCCTCATAGTTGAGGGGTCTCCTGTCATCTAGTAATTTTGTTGATGTGCACAAGCAGCCACATGTCCTCTTTGCATTCGTGTTCATCGACTAGTTCAGGAGTGAACCGGTCATTGCCAAAACTTGAACCGAACTGGAATCATTAAAAAATATTGTTAGCTATTTAGCTCTGGAGGCACTTCGCATGTTTTGTCTTGTATGCGGAAGTGACCATGCTCTAGCTAGGCTTCTTTACTTTGTAATAGTGTTTTATAAAGTTTTAAAGTGACTCTTATGTAATGGGACTTTTTATAAAGTATTTGCTTGTTTTAATTTTATAAAGTGACTTTATGAGATAAAGTGCACTTATTTCATAAAGTAAAAGGTGACTTTATTAAAATTAAATGTAACCGCTTTTGGAGAGAAAGTTTCTCAACCATTGATCTTGTAAAGGCAAGATTAAATCTTGGCCTTTGGATTTAGGGATTGGGGAAGGTGAAAAGTCACTCTCAAGTTATGAGAGAGAGCCTAGGACACTGTGCAAGACAAGGAAAACATTTCCAATAGTGAGTATTTTGGCTGGGTTAATTTTCAAAGAGAGAGGGAGCTGTATTTTTCTGAAGTGGGAACAAATCCCAAGGAGATTTTTTTCTCATGTGGGCACGAATCCCAAGGAGTTGGGCACACCTCCCAAGACATTTTATTTCAGCTGGGCTGTACTGTACCGATAGTCTTTACTGTACTTGCTGGGCATGAATTTCAAGAAGGCCGTACAATGTATGGACTGCTGGGCATGAATTTCGAGGGGCTGTACAGTGACGAATTGAATGGGCATGTTTTTCGAGGAGCTGGGCACGGAAATCGAGGCACTGGTACAGTCATTAAATGCTGATTTAAATGCTGCTGTAAATTAACATTTTTTCTTGAAAATGCTACAAATAAAATTCTCTTGGACTGGTTTTTCCCGGGGGGAGGTTTTTCTAGGCTCATTTTGACCAAAATTTCTGCTTTTTTATGGGTTTATCAGTCTGCAGTTTTTTATGTGATTTTGCCGTTGCTACAGACCTAGTTTCAGTGTTTCAGCTTGTTGTGTTGTTGATTTAAATGCGTGAGAAGTATTTTTATTAATGACAAGTTTTAAGTTTGAAATCTGGGTTTAACTAAGTGTTTGGCCAAAGTCTGATTTTTGTCCAAATTTCTACAAATATTTTCATGGACATTTATCCAAACCAAACTATCAGACAGAAGTAAGCAAGTTTCAAACCAAACTATCAGACAGAAGTAAGCAAGTTTTCTAATCTATATAGCAAGGAAGGGGTTAGAATTAGGTTCATGTTTTAGATTTTAGTGTGTTACTTTTATGAAGTGAATTTGGTTGGCCCACATGCACCCATGCAAAATTGGATGGAACGAGCCGATTCAAACTAGAAAGACCAGTTTTGTACATAATTGGTCATTTCAAGTTTGATGGGCTGGTTTTAGTCAAACTGCCCCCGACACTAGTTTAACCGACCAGTTCAACGTTTTTCAGTTTGATTCTTATAACATTGCTAAGGAATTCAACAATCTCATATGGATTATCATGTCAACGAACTCGAGGTGCACATATTGTTGGTCAGATGGGTGATTTGAAATTATGCATGGAATGAATTGACACCTTGTCCATGCACTTGTCCTTTTTGTTAATCTCCTCCATGTCCAATATCAAGTTGCTTGCTAATCCTGGTGAGTGCGGTTATTTTTGTATTTGTGGTCGACTACCCACATGGCTTCAGTGCACTATAATTTGATCTTGGTTAGAAATGCCTTCAATTTGCCAAGCCATTTCAAGTTTTGTCTATGATCCATTTTCAGTGACACCTCCCCAACGGGAGGCTTTTTTGTGCTCAAAAGTGATCCATGAGAGATGGTGAAACAATTTTGAGACCTTGCTTCTATTACACCATTTTGCTGTCCTTGTTGATTGCGCTTTGAGTCCAATTTGCAATAGTTCATGCACCCTCTTCAAGTATTTGAGACTTTATTTCATAATACTGTATTGTTCCCATACTCAGGTGCATTTAGTGCGAAATCTTCAACTGTGGGTAGAACTTGCTCTTCTTCTCCATCCAAGAAGGGTGGTTCATTTGACAACATGTTCGCCACATTCACTACCGAATACATTTACATGTAGTGAGGTAGATTTAGCATAAATGTATTTTCACTGACCTTTTGAATGTTTTTGGACGGTCTGAATCTGAATTGCTTCGATGCGTTGGTTTCCCTTTGCATTGACTATTTACTGAGATAAAGCCAGACCTTGTCTCCAACAGATAATTTGTAACCAGTCCTTGCTGGCGATGGCGAATTTTCTACTTGCTCTTCCATTATAAATCTTCTTCTAGTCTGTAAAGTTCTTCTTACAGAGAGATTACTATCCCGAGATTTCTTCATTCGGCTTCGGATGTTAGGAGAGATGCTTCCAATGCTTCTAGTCTTCCGTGACATATTCTCCATTTCTGTATCACATTTTCCAGATCAAATTTTCTTGTACATTTTTCTTTTGTATCAGCTCTCTTCTAGGCAGGTTCTCCATCTTTGGAGTTAGTCCTATTTGGCTTTAGGATTGAGTTTCACATCTTGCTTTAGATAGGAGCCGCCTTAGCACTCCCACTTTGTATTGACATCATGTTACCACACAGTCCCATTGACCTACTTTTGTGGTCATTTGTTGGACATTAATAAAATTATCTCAGCTGATCTTATCTAATTCTTTTGATCTGCTCTTTCACTTGCAAATGGTTTATTTCATAGTTACATATATCGTGTCGGCGAATATATCGCCGAGGGTCCGGAATGTAACTTATCGGTAGCAACGGCGAAAATATCGGCAAATGTCGTAAAGCATAAAAAAAATACAAAAATAACCATTCTTTTCAATTTTTTTAACATCTAAAGCAACAACGACATCAAATAAACACATTGCTACATAAATATGAAAATACAACTAATATATAAGATGCATAAGATATCAAATGGTGGATCATGATCACATATCGACTATAAAGTTATAAACTGAAAATATTGAAATATGTTCTTGATGGAATGATAGAAAAGCACATCAAATGATCAAAATAAATGCCTCTCAAGAAATTAATCATCATGACTCATGAGGCATCTAGATACTACATAATATAATGATAAATAGTAGGAATCATCGATCGCCTCTACCCCTTTTATAGGAAAGGGGCACCACTCTTCCTCTAGAAGCAGTAGGGGGTCTTGTAGGTGCTTTGGATGAGTTAGGCGTTAAATTGGAAGCTCCAACTACTTAAGCTATGGTGGAAGGTCCAACTACTCTACAATTTTGATGAAACTTCCCATGTTTAATGAGTGAAGGGTACATTTTTATTAAGGTCATGATAAAAGATTTCAATAGTCAATGCCACCAACATCAAGGTATAGGGATGGGTTGATGTGCTTGATTAAATGTCAATCCCATACCCTCATACCTAAGTTGCACGAAACATTGTCAACGTAGGACAACACAATGGTTCAGAACCTATGATGGATTCAGTGACAAAATGGTTATAAACATCCCCATTTATAGGAATATGGCGGTAGGACCAGATTAAATGCATGTAGACACAAGATGCTGGTAGGGTTTCTGCTTAAGGTGTGCTCTCACGTAAATGCTTTTAAATATGCAACCAAAATGTTGACTTGCCTTGTTGAAGAAGGCAGACATGATAATTGTGGAATGTCCGCAAGGTTTTCTAAAATGTACACTTGAACAATAACCGCAGTAAAATTACCAACAATAAGTAACCTTCACAGGAAGGTGTGAATTCTTAAGTGAAAGTTAGATAGATAGAAAAGATATTTAATTTATTAGTGTCAGGCAAACAACTAGAAATAGGTCAATGGGACTACTAGGTACAATAGTGTGAGACAAGAAGTGGTAGCACAAAAGTTGCTGCTAGAAAATGATAATATAATTAAAACTAGCCTATGATGTGGAAGAGTTAAAGTTTAAATGCTGATATTTCATGCAATTGGGCAATCGATTTAAAACTGATATTTGACCTTTTTCCTAGAAGTTTTCCTGGATTTTAGCCCCAGAATTTTCAGTTTTAGGACTGTTGTAAATTACAGTATGAAACAACTGGAGAAAGATCATAACAATTCACTTCTAACATCTTCAAACGTCAGGGCAATTCAAGGAGAAAAGATACCAAACAATGAGGTAAATTTCAGTCCCTTCTAGGGCAACTTATCAGCCAATAACCAGATCTGAAAATGTACTTATGCAGCTATAATTCCAGCAGTATAACATTAGTGAAATCAGCCCGTTGATCCGAGTGCAAGAATATCAATACAACCTCCAAGGAAGATGTCCTGTTTTCTTCTTCATCAATCCAATCCAGGGTTTTGTCTCAAAAACCCTATCTCCAATCTTCAAATGGTAAATCCTAACCCAAAAACTCCTTGATGCTCAAAGAAACTTCAGAAGACCAATAAACCCTAGCAACTAAAGAGAGAGATATCAGATAACAAGTGAAGGCTCCAAGAGAGAGAGAGGATAAGTGTGCTCCTATTCTAGTTCACATCTCTACGCAAGAGTGAGTAAGAATAAACGTGCAAGTAATATCATCATCTCCAATGTCTTCTTCATATGAGCAAACCCTAATCACAAGTATCAAGCTCCAACAAAGACATCTCCACTAGACTTCATAACTCCTTTGAGGGTTCCTCCAAGAAGCTAAGTACAAAGAAAATAATACAATGGTATATGAGTGGAAAGAATCACCCCGTCCAAGATGTCAATGATATTATTTGGGCACAATCCCTTACAAGTAACTTACATGAGTTTGTAGGCCAACACAAGTGAGATGTCCACTCTAAAGTGAGGTGTCCATTTGTGTTAAACATGGGTCAAATAGGGGCGTTCCTTGTCTCCTACTTTATTTGGGATCTACATCGACGAGTTGGGGTACTTCCTACAGGAGTATAGTCAAGATGGAGATGGGTGCCTTTTTCATCAGGTATTTATCTCTATCATTCTATTCAGTGATGATGTGGTCCTTTTAGTCGCATCTCTAGAGGGGTTGTAGAGACAACTAGATGCCTTGGCCCTTTTCTATGATCTTCGTCAGTTGATGTTCAACCTAGGTAAAACCAAGGTCACGATCTTCAACGGGTTAAAGGAGCTCCTCTCGAATCTCCATTTCTTCTTTAGAGGGAAGGAGATTAAGATCACCAACACCTATTCCTATTTTGCAGTATAGTTCACAGGACCCATTTTAGTCTGTGTCATGCCCTTCATCCTTGAGTCAACAAGGGCTATGAATCCTTATCCCTTTTCGAGAGAAAGTGTTTCAAACACTATTTTTAGGACAAATCGCGCAAGCTATCTCTCATGGATACTCTCATTAGGCCCACAATCCTCTATGGCTCAGAGGTGTGGGGGCCTTGTCTTCTAGACTCTAATTGGTCCTCAACAAAGAGAGTGCAGATCCTCCTACTTCGTCACATTATTAGATACAAACAGAGTGTAGGTCAACCTATTATTTTTGCAAAGTTTGGTGCTTAGCCCTTTTGGGTTGAGACTGTGTTTAGCCTTGTCTCACTCTTACATCACATACGGAGCTTCGCTGACTTAGGGAAGGGGTGAGATTGGTACCTATACTTGACCTTCTTCTCATCGGATTTCATTGCTTTGGTTAACCCCTTAGGCTACACTCGGTGATGGTATGTTGGGGTCTCGGATCTACTGGAGTCTTTTGAAATTATGATGGATCATCTTCCTCCATTTCTGTACTCCTTGGATGTTGCATGTGGCCGAATCTTACCT
The DNA here is from genome assembly GCA_001517045.1 of Pseudotsuga menziesii. Lineage (NCBI taxonomy): Eukaryota > Viridiplantae > Streptophyta > Pinopsida > Pinales > Pinaceae > Pseudotsuga > Pseudotsuga menziesii. Next base: position 1,110,034 of record LPNX010364034.1, on the reverse strand, counting down.
ATCAAGCAAGAGTTGAACAGGATCACTGAGATGATATCTATAAGCAGTTCGTGCAGGTCACTTGGATCAACCCTCAGGATGGGTTACGTCCAAAGATGGCCTTTTATGTTGAGCACTTTATGACTCTAATAGATGGTCTCTTTGTTTGACCCCATTACATGTTCTGCCATTGGGCATGCATTCTTTGTTTTTCTTTCGTCCAATTTAGAGTGGGTACTCATAGGGATAGGGTGAAGATTGATCATTAGATTGATTGATCAAACAAGATCTACCATGTATTGCACCTTCGAGAGGTTGAGACCAAAGAGCATTTCATCTCTCACTGTCTTATGTACTACAAGATTCGAGGGCGTTTTCGTTGTAGTTTTAGGGAGCTTTAGACTTTGACTAGTTTACTCAAGTATCATGACCAGTGATGCCTGGCCCTTTACTTGTAGGAGGTCCTCTGGCTTTGCTCCCTTGGTCATTAACCATCATCACATTCTAGACCAACCTCACCTCAACGGATTATTTTCTTCTTTTTGGTGATACCGTCTTATACGAGATCCAAGAGATAGATGAATGGCGATATTGCTTTCAACCCTAAATCAGTTCGGATGTAGTGGGCCACGTCCACTTATATAAGACCTCGGCGACTTGACCAGTCACGACCCCATATTGCAGTGAGATGATTTCATCTAGGTCATAACAAGAGTTCCCCCCACTTTAGGAAGCAACACATTACTTAGTCTAATTCCTCTTCCAACTCTTCCTTCAGGCAAAGTTCTGTTTTGAGCTTCCTCCATTCGGCCTTAGATGTTAGGACAGATGGTGCTAGGGGAACCGTGACAGACTTACAACTCTTATATCATAGATCCTCGATCCATTTTCTTTGTACATCTCTTTCCTACATCGACTCTCTATCCTTGGCTTTTGTCTTTTGGTATTTAGGTTAGAATCATACTTTTATTTTTGCATCTTGCCATTATAGGATCTGCCTTAGCACTTCCACTTTGTATTAACATCATGGTACCAAACAATCCCATTGACCTACTTTTGTGGACATTAGTTAGACATTAATAAAATTATCTTATCTTATCTAAAGTACATGTGTTATAACTTGAGGTGATGTTGTACACATTAGGTTACCAAGATGATGTAGCTATATAAGGTAAGTCCACATAACTCCATGATAAGCCTTCAAACACTCCATCAATCCTCTTAAGCAATGTATTCCATTGGGTTAAGTACCCCTTGCAAGAGCACTATCAAAGCATTGTGTCCTAGAGCCATCTCCAATCCTCCAAACAGGAATCCAAGTTGCCACATGCTATTTAGGGCTTGAAGCACTCCTTTATGATGCAAAATGCTCCTCATCCCATGTAGGGCACTCTCTAAGCAAGTGGTTCCTCCATGTGTCCATCATGAAAGCTATGTCACATGGTTTGGATTTGAATTCGAGTTTGAATTTTTTTATGAGGTTCAATTGATGTTCGTCAATATACATTTTTGAATATATATATATTAAAATAAAATTTTAAAGTTTATAAAACACACACACACACACATATATATAAAGAGAAAAACAATGCAATCGTGTGCCATTAAAATTCAACTTTAAAATATAGTACATGATATATAATGAAATAGAACCACCCTTGATCAATCAAGGGAAGTAATGAAAAATCTATAGCTGTTGAAAACCACCGTCAATTGGTCAGGGGAAAGTAATCAGTAATGTTCAAGGAAATAAAACCATTGTCGACCGGTTGGGAAATGTTGAGTTTTGGGCAGCATCGAGAGCCATTCTCGGGGTGATTTGGCATCATCCGGGAGCTGAGAACCTGGTCAGGGATCAAGTTGTTGACGACATGAGATTCTCTCATGCAAAGGAGATAACATCAACAAAAACAACCTTTCTTATGGTGAAGATTCTTGAAGGCAAGTTGACCATTGAAAAGAGGACCAATGCTTAGTGGTTGAGTCACAAGGACTCAAACCAGAAAATCTTGAAAGACCCCAAGGGTTCTAGGGCACATTTTATCATGAAGACCAAGGGGAGCTAGAAGAAAATTTATCTAAGCCTTAATGAGAGATTAGAAGAGGAGCTTTTAATGATCTAGTTGCTTGCATATGATGATTTGGCATGTTTGGGCTATAAAGTTCAAGAGAAGTGTTCAATTCTCATTTGACTAAGGAGAATGGGTAAAAAGCGCAAGTAAAATGTCATCAACCCTACTAAAGGTGTTAAAAGACCCCAAATTAAAAGTGTTAAAAGTAAATTTTAATTGGTAAAATTAAAAAGTATCAAATATGTTTTTTGAAAGGTGGTTTCATCATTTTATGGATTTATTGATCCTTATCTCATCCAATGATAAATTATCAATAGAGAAGCACTCTCATGTGATAGATATACTTCACATGATCTTTATATCCGATCCATCAAGAAAAATTCATTGGGTTTATGCTGGAGATTTCTCTATCTCTTCATTATCGAGGCTTGGACAAACTTGTGGAAGGTAGCCACAGTTTGCTAGGGCATACTCTAGTACCCGACAACCATTACTAGGGCTTGTACCAGCTCCTAGAGCCATGTTAGGGCTTGTCTCTAGGATCTGAGCCCTGACTAGGGCTTGATTTATGTTTCGACATCCCTAAGGGCTTATATAGCAGGCACCCGAGGCACCTATAGGGCACTCGAAGGTAGTGACAAGGCATCCGAAGTTATAGCAGGGCATTCAAGGTTCATAGGTGGGTAGTCGAGGTCTCATTCTGGATTGTTGAGGTTATCTTCAAGGCAATCGAGGTCACTACAGAGCACACGAGGTTTATTACAGGTCACCTTTGACCCATATCTAGGGAACCAAGGCCCTATAGTCTCAATTTGGTCAACGACTATCTCTGAAGTTAACTGCACCTTCATCTTGGTCAATGAAAGCCTCAGTCCCAGTTTTGATTGATTGCCAAAGTTAGGACAAATTGATTGGTGGTAGCAGTCATCATTTACAGACATAATTTTCTCTTGGTATCTCAGATCAATGATGGCGGTGGTCAAGGTTTGATGGGAGGGTTTCATCTACAGGCAACCCTCTATCTTTTATATATCGGTTTTCTCTTGAAGCAGGATTTGATCAGTCTAACTCGTGGCAGCAGTTACCTTGTTTAGATTACCTTCTCATCTACAAGCAACACTTTATATATCTTCTTGACTTAGGCCAAAATCATCTTGTAAAGGGTTGCCACAGAGTGTCATCTCTGTTTCTGACAGGTTGATGTCATCATTGTAAGGGCTCTCTTCATGTTACAGTTCAAATCTAAGATTAGATCTGCCTTGTCTTGATTCCCACGGCTGTATGTGTGTGGATAAATGTTGGTACCATGTGATGGAGAGAGAGGCAGTAGCTCCTACAACTAGAGCAGGGTTTTGTCATAGCCCTTGATGTCATCCACATGGCAATGTAGCTAGATGTCCTAAATGAAAAGATAAGTACTTAGTCTCTGTGTTTCTATATACCCTTATATGTGAAAGGGTTTTGTTGTTCATGGTCATTTGATGTATACTTGTTCTTCTATCATGAATCTATCATAAGAAAGGTTACTGGGTTTTTCCCCTTTTAAGGAAAGAGGTTTTTCCCAGGGTAATTTATGGTGTATACTGTGCATTTTATTGTGATGTAATGTGATGTGTTTACTTTCTGCTCTGTTTAGTTTACTGTTGAAATTGATTAATGTCATACTGCTCAATATGGTTGACAATTTCATGTGTAATTATGCAAAAGTTTTTATTATAAATTTACCCTCAGAATTACCAGTTTATGAAAGTAGCCAAAAAATTCAACAGGAAAGTCATAAAATTGTCGTTCAACAAGACTTGCAGTGGCCTGTTGTGAGTTGTGTGGCCTTGTGCCTAACATCATTGGCATGTCAGGGAGGTGTTTTCCATTTTGCAAATTGCAGCAAGTTTGTAGCTCTTAAATGGTCTTGGCCCTAGCAGTGCCCATCGCCAACGAGAATGGAGTCGCCAACGAATGAAGTCGCCCATCTCAGACTGCCATAGCTCTGAGAGATAGGGTCTAGGGTTAAAACAATAATGGACTTGCTCATTGCACAGTGTTGCAACCTTGAGAATTTGAGACAAAGGGTCGAGGATTAGAACAAAGAATCGTGAGCATAATGTTTTATGAACCTTAGCGGACTTCAGGTTTTTTAAGGGTTTGTTGAATTTCAAACTTCAACCCTGAAGTTCAACGAACCTTGTGACATAACTTGAAAGCCATCCACCAATTAGGCAAGAGAACTCCAACACCCAAGGGAAGAACTCCAACCAACACCATCCTGAGGTCAAGCATTCATTGAGCAAGCAATCTAAACTATGCACCCATCATCGACCATCTCTCATGTTGCAATCCATCTTAGACCATGGAGGGGATGATCATACACCATGTATCCCATATCTCATGAAGCACCCTTAAACATGGTGTAAACAGTTTTAGAGTAACCCAAAAATTAAACACTCCTTTACAAGGAAAGTATTTTGACAGACACCTATCACATTCCTACCAATTCTGCTGTCGGCGTATGAATAGTAGTTGCTATCCTAGACTCAACCTTTTTTACCAACAACAAAGGTGTCAACTATGCTATCAGAACATTTTGATTATCCAGTGAATAATGACCATTTGTGAATATGAAGGTATCTCCATGGAGCAAAATCAACCTGCCACACTCCATTATCCTTCGAGTCATCATCAGGCCAATATCAATGGATACCATATCGTGAGCTCTTTAGGACATATTGTAAGGACAACCACATCTCCATAAAAGATCAAGTGAATCCTAAAGTACTATCTTCATGGTGCAGTCATCAAACTGTGCAAGGTCATCATCAACTTGTCAACATGAGAATCCCTGTCATTTACCTCAAGTATTCTAACAACTAAACCATGAACTTTAACTGGGTCAACTCCCTCATCTCGAGAGAGTACTGAAGTAAGAGTAACATTAAGGGAGCCTCCCTTTATTAGAGGAATCCATAATTCTTGGCTCTATGCTCTATAATGTTCTCATGAAATGCAACTTTGGAATCAATCTCTAAAACATCCTTCGTCGAGGCATCAAACCCCCCCTCTAGTGAAAAACTGGAAGGTCATTGATGAAGGTATTCTCATCACCACACCTCTCCTCCTTTGTACAACTAGAAGTCTCACAAATGGAAGAAACAAATGCTACATGACTAGCACACACACTCCTATATGCTCTCAAGTCTTTGAATTTGAAGCAACAATCTCTGCATTTTGCTCAATCATTGGAGGAGAATGTTGCGAACTGAAAGATATCGCATTTTCATCAATATGAGATGCAATTAGAGTATCTGTGATCAAAGTTTTAACCATCTCTATTCCTTTCAACATGCATGCTATAATGTCTGAGTGAGCCAACTCTGCCTCCTACAATTTGGAGTAGGTGAGAGCATATCCAATCTCACCCCATCTCTCTCGAAATCCGAACATCTCAAATCTCTGAATTTAATGAATTTAGAGTCTGAATTATTCTTTGGAACAACAACCTCTATTCTCCTTTATCACTAAAGGAGAATTTCATGAACTAGAAGATCTCACATCCTTATCAAATATTACGTCTTTGCTCAGCACAATCTCTCACTGTGCTGGAATCTTGAGGTTGTAAATTGTAGAGGTATCATTGTATCCATGACAAGTTTGTAATCACAACATCTCGAATCCCATAATCAATCATTGAATCCATCATAGGTTCTGAACCTATCTCCATGCCATCCCTTGGTTGGAAAATGCCCCGTAGGGGATATGGAGTATTTTGCATCCTAGAGGAGGGCTGGGAGCCCTAGACAACATGGCTATACTTGGTTGCTTAGTTGGAGGCTTGGAGTTGTGTTGGGGACGCTTGGGTTGCGGCAATGATTCTTGTGTGATTGGACCTTGAAGATTGGCACATGGCTTATGAGTTGGAGTTTGTGGAGCATTGTGGAGGAGTGTTAGACCTTGCTTAAGGAGCAACCTAGATTTTGGAGCTTGTATTGTGTACGGAATCACGTAGGAGCTTGACATGTGTTCACTTGGAGTGGAGTGTCTCACTTGTGTATTAGTCGGCTTGCTTGTAGGGATAGGCCTACATGTGTTATATTGTCGACCTCTCTTACCTCATATAAATAAAGGAAGGAGAGAGTATTTTCAAACAACTTCACATCATCCTTTGTATCTTCTTAGCTCTTTTTCTCTTGGGGTGATTGGCTAGGGTTCATAGGAAACCCTAGTGGAGCATGTGAAGAAAAAATATTTCTTTCTCCTTAATTTGTTCTTTGTATATTTGATCTCTCTCTCGAAGGTACTAGCGTTTTTTGAGGCATCTTGAAGACCAGGGTTAGGGTTTGCCCCTTGGAGGATTGAGATTAGGGTTTGGTAGTTGGGAAGAAGAAGATGACATCTTAACTTGAGTCTTGCTAGGGTGATCTTAGCTTAAGGAGATTCTTGGTGGAACTAGTGTTCAAGCTTGTTATGTGTATGCTAGATCAGGTTGAGTTTGGTTATGTACTTGGACTTAATGTTTGAGTTATAATAGGTTTTTGACTGTCCATGTATTGTCTATATTGCAGATTTGATTTCAGCATTTTGTCTTCTTGGGATGGTTAGTTCTATCACTTATTAAGTTATTTGTCTCATTGATTTGACACATAAGAAGAAAATTGGTAAGGGACTTAAAAGTAATATTGAAAACAATAGTAAACCATCTCTTGCTGTTATATCTGCTGTTTATGAGGAGTTTTCAGATTTGGAAATTGACTGGTGAGTTCTCCTAGAAGGGGCTGAAACTTATCTTGTTGTTGTCTGGTACTTGATGTCATTGTTTGGTATCTTTTCTCCTTGAATTGCCATGAAATTTGGGGCTATTTGAAGTGAATTATTGTGATCTTTTCGCTGTTGTTTTATGCTTTCATTTTTTTTCAATAACTGAAAATTCTGACACTTCCATAGGTGTCATGTACATATGGTAACGGGTTTTGAACTTGGGTGGGGACAGCCTTAGCATACTGCCCCAACCACCCAGTCTACAAGAGGAACCCCCATGTTTTATGCTTTCATTTACAACAGCCCTAGGGCTGTAATTCTAGGGCTAAGACCTGGTAAACCTTCTAGAAAGAAGGTGAACTTCCAGTTTTGGATTAATTTCCTGATTGCATGAAATTTCAACACTAGCTACACAAAGCAAGTTCACATGCCTCCATCACAAGTTTCCATTGACTCCATCAATCCTCCTAAGTAATGTCCTCCATTGGGTCAACTATCCCTTGCAAGAAAACTATGGAAACGCTGGGCACCCTCGACCCTTCTCTAATTCTCCGAGTAGGAATCCAAACTGCCACATGCTATCTAGTGCTTGAACTCCTATATGATGCAAATTTCTCCTCATCCCAAGTGGGGTGCTCTACATGCGAGAGGTTCTTCCATGTGGCCATCATGAAGGGCATCCACCAATCAAGCATGAGAGTTGCAACGCTTAAGCGAATAACACCAAGCTAACACCATCTAGATGTTAAGCATTCGTTGAGCAAGCAATCCCAATTGTGCATATCCATCACAGACCATCTCTCTTCCTGCAATCTATCTTGGACCATCCAAGGGCTGATCATACACCATGCACTAGAAATCTCATGAATGGATACGGTAGGTATGTGCAAGTATTGTTGAGAGTTGAAGACTAGAAACACCAAAACTACCAAGGGGAATGACTCACTTAGGGCACAATCAACCACTTTTGATGCTATCTCTCCTGTCATTTGAGGTTGTAGGGAATAAACGATTTGGAAGAACACGAAGATCTAGTATGAGATATGTTTCGTTGTCGGGTTGTTGCAATCTTGGGCCAAGATTTGGAGGAGGTGTGTGCAATATGAACTTTCTTGGGATTTGAGGTGGCATGCCCATAAGGGTCTTGTTGGTCGATCATAGAAGGCTACCCACGGTCTCACAGATCTAATCCCTAATGTAGTGTTGTCCACTTGTCTCATGGTACCTTTGTTTGTTAGAAGCATTTGAAAGAAATTTGTAATGGGTCGAACGGGTTTTGGTCTAGGTTGGGGTGGATGGAGTGAGCAGATCTAAGTTCAAAGTCCTCCCTCATGTATAGTGCCAAGCATCTTTTGTCCAAGAAATGTTTGAAAGTTGACAGAGTTTCGAGACTCCCTAAGAAGGATTAAAAATTGTCTTCTAATTTTGTAGTAGATGGGGCACTGAAAAATGAAGTGCACCACCATCTTAGTCTTGTGGGAAATAATGTTATAAAAAAACAGACCCGAACCAACAAAAGCTGGCTGGTTTGACTGGTTTCGGGGCCTCACCGGGTCAAATTGGCATCTCAAATCGTAAATGACCGGTTCCATACTAAACTGACTAGTTTTGACTAATTAGACATATGATTCAAGTGAAATATCAAATATGCTTAAGATGTCACCTAGCAAAATACATACAAGAGCCCTTTTTCTGGTAGATCTAGAGTATTTTTCTGGTAGATATGGACTCCATAGTCCATTTAGAGCTTTTTTGTTGATGTATTTTGATTCAGAGATGGATTGCACTCAGTGCTATTTTCGTTCTATGCACTCTTATTTGCTATATACATGAGAAACTTTGCATATTTGTGTATAGTGGTTTGAATTCACATGGATGTACATGAATATATATATTTTTTCAAAATTTGAATATTTTGTGTATTTTTGGTGGATCGGCTGTGTGATCCAATTTTTTTTTTTTAATCGGCTTTGGTCCAAAAGCTTTAGTTAAGGGCAAGCATTCCTCCTAAGAGATTTGCCAACCATGTTGCACTGACTTCTATCGCTGGTGAGACTTCCACTTTTGCGGAACAAGTGTGTAATGATGCTATGATGGACGATAATTATAACGGGGAGACAATTCTAGTGCCATTGGTGGGATCAATGATTGATTTCTAAGATTGTAACATACTTGGATTTGTAAGTTGCAAGTACAGTTGAGGTACAAATGGAGAAGACTAGTGTTGGAGAAAATACTTTCCTCACAAAGGGTGTTAGCTTTTGGTTGCTCCAGAAGTGGTTTTAGCTTGCTAGGAGATTGTTTAATGGGATGTGAAGGGATTTTGGTCTCTTAACCCCAATGTTTATTTTTTACTTACATTTCGAGAGGTTAGATTGGGTGTCTGATTTTTGTGGCAGGTTACACATGTGGCATAATTGGCATCTTCTATGAGGGCTCACTTTTCGAGGAGAATGGGTGCTTGGCACCTTTGGAGTAACCAATTTGGAGGTGTGTGTTAGGTACTTGGAGGTTGGGCGTTTGGCCCTAGTAGCATGTAACTAGCTTACATAGTTTGAGGAAGAAAGCTTGAATTTAGAAGCACTTCCTGATGTGGCAGGTTACACATGTGGCATAATTGGCATCTTCTATGAGGGCTCACTTTTTTAGGAGAATGGGTGCTTGGCACCTTTGGAGTAACCACTTTGGAGGTGTGTGTTAGGCACTTGGAGGTTGGGCTTTTGGCGCTAGTAGCATGTAACTAACTTACATAGTTTGAGGAAGAAAGATTGAATTTAGAAGCCACTGTTGGAGGATGCACCATCTTGCTTAGATGAGGGCCTGACATGTGAACAATAATTTACTCTTGTTACAAGGATAGTGTTTGTAAAATGAATGTGCTAGGGTTTCTTCGAGTGTGTGATGCAAGTGAAGAGAAAATCTTGTGAGATGCAAGTGTTAATTTAAGAGTTGGGCAGTTGGTGTGATGCTAGTATAGCTTGGTGGGATGACTTGTTAGGTCTTGTAGTAATTGGGTAGGGTTTTTTGTAATTGTGGATGCCCTGGCTAAGGTTGGGAAGCTTTGGAGAAGTGCATGCTTGGAGTAAAACAAAGGACTTGTTGTGTTTGATAAAACTGAGTTATTTTACTATTTCTCCATATTGTGATAATAAAGAGTTCTACAATTGCTGTCTTAAATTCTCTTATTGTAGATCTGGTTTTCTTGTGCTTTGAACAATCTTCATGGTCTTTTTGATAACCAATATGCTGATTTATTGGGACAGCAAGACTGAAATGCTATGTGATTTGGCATGCCTTAGATGAAACTTCAGATCTCAATTGTGCTGTTATATCTCTGCTGTTAATGGATGTAATTTGCAGTTCTGCATACTTGATTATATCAGGCCCAAAGGGCTGTTGCATTAATCTAGTGTTGAAGTATGTTGTGGTGTTTATCTACTTGAACTTGCCTAGATTAGTGGTGGATATATTTGAGATATCCGCAGGTGTATTTTTGAATATTTCAGTTGAGCCCTAAGGCTGAAAATTCTTTGTGATACATATGTGATAAAGTTCTATATCTTTAATTGGAAATCGCAATGCCATGTAACCTCTGAAACCAGTGCCTAGGCATCAAGTGAAAGCTCTTTCAAACTAGCCTCCTTAGTTATACTCAAAGGGTAAGAATGCAATCACTGTTCTGATAATCCCTCTAGAAACCTGCTTGATCTCTAGCTCTCAGTTGATTGTTTCCAAGTGCTCTGAATGCTGCATTTTAAGGACAAAAGCATAGAGGTTGGCAAGATTGTGCCTGGTCATAATAGTCCTGTAATTATCTTGATCAGAAGTGTCGTGTCTTGCCATACCTATGTTTCCAATGAAAAATATGCTGCAACCAAGATGAGCCCCTTGTGGTCAACAACTTTTCAAGCATTCAGCTTTTAATTTGTCCCTCAATATCCATGAGTGAAAGTAAACGACAAGTTATGAGGATAGGCATCAAGGGTTGGGGACTGAGGTTGCGATTCTTCAAGATTCCCCGTGAACAATCCTAGATATAAGAGCCCCCCTAAAACCTCTGACCATTTCATTATAATATTTATTTCTGTTAGTTTTTGTAGCTTGGTAGGTACTTCTATATTGGGGGTGTCTAGCAACATAGAAGCAGCCTAGGTAATTTCTAGACATGTATTATAAAGGTAAATTAATAACACCTGTTAAAAATCTGAGCTAAACTCAGCCCAAACACTTAGTAGAACTCTGATATCAGTCTTCAACATTCATAAAACCAAACACACATCACATGCATGTAAATTTCATGTCTCTGTAAGCTGATATACTGTAACTAAGTAAACTTTGCAGCGGAAAATTAACTAAAAATCAGCAGACTGTAAAACACATTTAAGACACAGTATTTTGGTCAAATTTGACCCTGGAAAAACACCACACCTTGGGGAAAACCATTGAAAGAGAAGATATTTTATTATGAAGGGAAAACTCAGAAATTTCTCTTTCAACTACAGAAATTTCTCGTGCACAATTTACAATGTACGAATCTCAGCTTAAAAACCAACAGTACTTATCTCATTCTCAGACCACAACCATGAATCTTGTGCTCACACATGCTGCAAACATTCCCAGTAATAAATATCAGCATTTATTACTGTTCATAGCCTTGGAAAATGCGTCCAGTACCAGCCTCAAACTCTGTGCAAACTTCAGTAATAAATTTCAGCATTTATGACTATACTTTTCCTTGAGAAACATGCCCAGTTTTGCCTCGAACTCTACCATTTCCAGCAATAAATATCAGCATTTATTGCTGTACCCTTCCTTGGAAAACGTGCTCAAAGTATGCCTTGGTAACAGCGCCCTCAAGTGTTTATCTCGGCAGTATGGCCCAACATTAATGGTTGCTTGCTGCCTTGGTTTTCGTGCCCTAGACTCCTCTAGAAATCGTGCCCTTCATCAAAGTCTGAAGCTTGTCTCAGTGTTCATCTTCCACTTCTCCCTCTTCTCTCCAAGTTGCTCCTTGGAATTCGAGCCCTCTCAAGCTCTTCCTGGGAATCGTGCCTCTCACCAAAAACTCTCTTCTTGGATCAAAAGTGCCCAAAAGAAGTCTCATGCACTTTTATTTACCCTATTAGGGTTATTCTCATGACTTTTCACCTTCAATGGACGAGATTAGATCTTGGCCAAGAGATCTATGGCTAGGATCTAATCTCTCACTCACTTAAATCTCCTAAGTGAACTTTACAACAAATTTTTCCTTTTTGAAAAGTCATATTACCCTAAATATTTAAAAGTACACTTTATGACTTAAAGTCACTTTAAAAACATAATAAAGTGCGACTCACTTTTAAATCATAAAGTCACATAAAAAATGTACTTTAATAAAAACACATTACTAAAGTCACTTTAAGAATATAAATGAGACTCCAAGTTAATGACCCCTGCACCTAGGCACCTGATGCAGGAGTGCCACCGAGCTATCAAATGCTAACACTCCCTCTTAGCGAGGGAGGTACTACTGTCATCAGTTCCACCAGGATCTCTCCCTCCAATAACTGAAGCTCCCTCTGAATCTGAATGCTTATCAGATATCTGCACTGGATCAACTGTTGAAGGTCTCCGTTTGACAACTCTGAACTGAGAGTTCTCCTCACTCTCCTGCTCATCCTGAAGAACCATATCATACCAACTCTGTTTCCTCACAGAGTTGGATGAATCCTCCACAGTGACAGCCACTGCTGCTGCCACTGAGTCTGATCTCTCACCAGGCTCACCATCCACCGGATGCCCCAAAACTCGATATATCCGGCCATCACGGATGCCAAGCAGACTCGCTACACCCAAGCCCCCACTCACCGGATATATATAAACATGCCCTCTCACATGAAGAACCGCATATCCGTCATCCTCCAAAGCTGAAACTGAGACCAAGTTCCTCTTCAGCTTTGGACCAAACAACACATCGCCAACCTCCAGATAACCACCAGACTCGAGTTGGAATAGGACTTTTCCAACTCCTTATACTGCATGGGTGCCGGCATACCCATCCTCAGTCAGTATAACTCTGTCAATATCTGTCAACTCTCGGAACACTGCTCGTATCCCCGTCATATGGCGTGCTGCTCCGCTATCTATGTACCATGCTCCAGTATCCAAACTCTCTGCTACACTACTGTCTGAAAGAATTGAGACAAGCGAGAATTCCTTCTCGAATTCCGCTGCAAACTCTCCCACTTCAGCTGGAGAGGCTTTCTCAGGCTCTTCTTTCTTCTTGTTCTTCTTCTTGTTGGGACACTACCCAGCATAGTGACCATAACTCTGGCAAGCAAAGCATTTTACTTTGCTCAAGTCTTTGGCTCCACTGCTTGAGCCACCCTTTTTCTTTCTACCCTTAGCTGAAAAGGCCACATTCTCTTCATCAGCAACCTGTTAGTCTTCCCTTCTTGGATCTCCTCCTGAGTAAAATCATCCCATAGTCTTTCCCAAGAGGGAAAGTTCTCTCTGCCAACTACACACTTCACGAACACGTCCCACTCCTTAGTGAAGCCCTTCAGGGCTATCCGCACTAGCTCGGGATCAGGAATCATCTCACCAACTGCACTCAATTCATAT
>LPNX010364034.1:951334-1095481 GCA_001517045.1 Pseudotsuga menziesii | reverse complement strand
CATAAAGTCACATCAAAAAGGTACTTTAATAAAAACACATTACTAAAGTCACTTTAAGAATATAAATGAGACTCCAAGTTAATGACCCCTGCACCTAGGTACCTGATGCAGGAGTGCCACCGAGCTATCAAATGCTAACAACACCTCATGTAAATAATCTAGTTGGCCCATGGTATTGGTCCATGGTATTTGCATGAGTGTGAGATTAGAAAAGGAGCCTTAGAGTATGATCACTGTCATAGCCAAAAAGGAGATCTTATATAGTGGTCAGCATCATAGTTGCAAGAGACGGATTTCCTCTTGTAGTGGGCAGTCTAGATCTAGGGTGGATCTAGGGTTTGTCTGTCTAGTTTGCAGAGAGGATTTGGAGTACCTCCCTGAGTGTTTTGTCCAGATCCGGAGAGTGTATCCAGAGGACTACAATGGTTATGTTGTAATAAAATCCTGCAATAAGAAGAAGACAAAGATTTGCTGGTTTTCCCTGAAGGACTGGACTTTCCAGGGTACATCTTGTGTTGTGGTTTTCTCTGTTTATGTTTGCTTATCAGTGTGTTGCATTTATGTTTAGTCTGTTATTTTTTCATTGTTTCTATTTTTCAAGGATCAGGTAATGGTAAGACGTTCCACCTTATAGTTAAAACCCCACCTTTTCTTGCTACTGTTGTAAATTCTATCTTTGAATATTGATTATGATGATATGTTCCTTTTCTTTCTTGGTGAAGTCACAGATCAAAGACTAATTTATTTTTAAATCTGGGTGTTCTTTATCATGGGGCAACAGTGAAATGATCTAGCTACATTTCATATGGTGCTTTAAGTTATCATAAGCTTTTGTTTCATTTGGTTTTGCAGCTCTCCTTGATCTACACTATGCTTCTTTTTTATGTTTCTTAGTTGCAATTAAAACTTTGCGGTTAATCATGTTTAATACAGTTCAGGAATTTGAAAGGGAATGGATTCAAGTGCTTGCCTGTTTCCCTATTCTTTCCTTTCTAGTTTACTATTACAAATGTTTCGACTGAAATGGGATTCTTTTGTTCAGAGCATGTAATAGCTATTGTATAAATGTCCTTTCTTGCTCTTTTTGCATGGAATTTACAGGTTCTGAATTGTCAGCGGACATCACAGTAGTGTCATCTAGACTGCAGAAGACAAGTGAAGGAGGAGAGCACATAAGGGCCAAACTACATAGTGGAGAGCTGAAAACAGTTGAATCTACCTGGCAGGAAAATGTCTCGTCTGGATTAGTGTCTTCAAGTGCAACAGAAATTCCCGACAATAAGCCGATTGAGAAGGGCTCTGTGATTGAACCTCAAAGCTTACAAGACGCTATAAAAGAGAAAGCACGAAGAAAAAAGAAGAAAAAAGGGCACGTTAAACAGGAAACCTAATATTTTCTTCTCTAAGGGTGGAGCTGGCTAACATTTTGGCATAATGTTCTCATTTATATTTTGGGTGCAAACATCCAAGAAAACTTGGCATTGACATATGTGGATACCGCGTTCTTTCTTCAAATGTGAGTTCAATATTCAAATGCTGAAAGTATGGAAAAGTGGAGAATCAAGGTGTGAAAATTATGCACTCGGTTATCTAGTTCATATTGTATTCCTATTTTTGCAGGTTGCCTCGTTTTGTCCAACTGGCATTTGTATGATGGCAAATGAACAACATGAATGGGTTTAACCTTTCCCTTTTTGATAAGCACTTCGAGATGATATTCATTTTGGGGGTATTTGGCAGTAAATGATGATGAAAATTAATCAATATCAAGCTCTAGTTTACTCTAGGTACATTTTATTGATAATAGAATTGCATCAAGTTCACTGGGGTATGTTGGATTACATTAGATTCTGTAATGCACAACCACCCTATTCAATTTTGCAAACATTTAGTGTATTGCGTTCTGACAGGATTCCTCTATTGTTTTGTCTTGTTCAGGTATAATATGTTCTCTGATAATGAATAACATTGAGTTGCTTATGCATCATTGTAAAATTATATTGTCAAATTTCCACTACTAGTGTATTCTTCATCCATAGAGTAAGGGTGGGAGGTATTTAGAAGACTCATTATATACAAATTGATGATGCGACTCATTTGACATTTTGGGTAACTCGATATATCATATGTTTTAAAATATTTATTTTCATCATATCATATTATTTAACATAGTGTATATTGGGGCGACAAGTGCAAGGCTTCTTTTTGACCTCGATGTAAAAACATAATTAACTTTCTCGTGGAGATTAGGAGTGCCTACTAAAAGTGCCTTGCACATGGGATTGGAGTTTATAAAAGTACTTAGGATCCAAAAAATCATAATTCTCGGTGACTCTCTCCTTGACACTAATCAGGCGAAAAGGAAAGCAGTTAAGGAGGGATCCATCATAAGTAGATTACAAAAGATAATTTCTCAAATTAAGGAATTATACCTATTGCATATATGAAGGCTCAACAATTCCATACTTGAAATGCTTGCTAATGAAGTAGTCTCTTTGGACAAGGGGATACTTAGCCAAAAAGGGGCCAACCAGAACCTTGGTGGCTCCCTTAGGTCTTTATAAGCATTATAAACTCTATAGGAGGAAACCATGAGGCATTTTGGCATTGAATATGGACTTCAACTGCACGATGAACACTTGGTAGGATCCTTTCGGCCGCAGTACGAGGTATCAGATGGAATTAATATCAATTGGGGGAGCCATAACACTCCCTTGTGTTCTTGCCTCTCTCTCCCACACTTCATCACTTTCAAAGGCTTCCATCTTTATGGAGTTTTGTTCGTTTATGGTTCAAGCAAGTCAGATATATCATGATATAGATATCTGAGGTGCAACAAAACCAGAAATCGTTGCTAGAACTGTGCATCGAGAGCATGACTTATTCAAAAATTCTTTGGCTCCTAGATCTATGTTGGAAGGTAAGAACTCAATCTCTTCTTCATCGAGTTTAACAAGCTGCTGTGAATTTTCTCGTGTCATCAATTTGCAGTCACTATGAGGACCAAAATGTAGGCGGCTACTTTTATTCATTGTGGGTGTGTTAAATTCTGTGTTTGGAATTAAGAGTGGTTGTGGGAGAGGAAATTTTGGTTTTTTAAATCCCTAAGTGAGAGTGAACAAGCCCAGCCCTTCAAGCTAAGGAACTGGTAGGGGGGATGTTTATAATGATATTAGAGAGCTGAAAATAATGATGTGTTGTCTCAATTCTCAAATGGAGGGGACAATAGATTATACAAATTCCCACATTATTGATCAGGATGAAAAGTAGGATGAACTGGAAAATCAAGTAGGATTTTAGGGGGAGTAGGTTGAAAAGTTTGTTAACAATTCTAAGATGCACTTCAACATTTTGCTAGGATTAACTCATGGCAAGCAATCACATAATACTCTCTTTGTTGGTTCAAAGGGGATTGAAGAAGAAACTGTTAACCAAACAACCATGGCTAATTGGAAGTGCCAAACTCACAGGGTTTGGATAAAGAGGAACAATAGTTTGATGATAAGCACGAAAATCATGAATTCCATTAATCATGTACCTTTTTTGCACTATTATGCTTGGGCAGTTTCTTAGGTTTTAAAGTTTTAAAATTGTTGTGAAGAATGTAACCAGTGTGAGTAAATATAGTTACTGAGGGAATATTTTGGGAGGAAGTTCTATAGAGATTATAACTCTTTTCTAAAACTTGGGAATAGTACTTATTTCATTGTATTACTCAACTTGTTTTATATCAAATTTATACTTATTCTTGTTACAAAAATAACATAGTATATATCCAAAATAAATTAGAATGATAAAAAATGTGGTCGTTTTGAATTATTTTAGGTGTTTGGACCATGTTAATAGAATCAACATGATGTCTTCATAAATTAGTTATGATATATCATAAACCATTATTCTTAAAATCTTCACCATTAAGTAAATTTAATTTCCATATAATTTTCGGATGTGGGTGTTAAAAGGCAATGATGGTATCATTAATGACGACAGGACAAGGGCTAATAAGAGGCCTGCTCCAACTGGCAGGATGATGGTTGCAATGATGTCGGCCTTAAATGGCGTTCTCTATTCACTCCCAACACATTTTGACATAATCTTCTATCTTCGACAAAGTTACTCATGTCTCAAATTTGGCAATAGCGGTTTTAAGCTTCTCCCTCATGACTCCAAGCTCATTTCTCCTTTCTCTGTGATGCTTGGCTCTCCTCAGTGTGGTAGGATCTCATATTTTTGTTTACGGCAGACAAACCTTAACTCTGCTGCAGCGGTTTATAAGTGTGAGGATCACATAGGAAAAGGCAAGGACATGGCTTGGTGTGGTCATCGTGGTCATCAAGGCCGTGGTCGCCATGCTCCTACTCAACGCGAGGGGGTTACAAGCCTTCTAGGACAGCTTGCGAGGATGACTAGCACAATTCTCCTCATCCAGAATGATATCAACGAGGCAGAGGAGGACAACCAGCAAGCTTGCATTTTGGATCTTCGTGACAGAGTTCAAGCTCTCCTTGATTGGTGTGTGGACATTGCTGAACTCCACCACTTGCCTTCACCCTTGCTTGTCACCATTAGCCCTGATAAACAAATTCACTGGGACACTGACGAGGATGCGAAAAATAGGACCCATGGTGGGGCTAAGGGGGACTACTGATGGTGTCAAGAAGGAAAACCAGAGAGGTGTTGCGTAGAACATTAAGCATGGCGACCCTCATGCGACGACTGACACTAGAGGAACTAAACCGGAGTGCCCAAGCGGTGTCAAGGCAGAGGACAAGCCACCTTTCATCACAACTTGCTCAGGCATCGGGCCACCTATCAAGTAGTGTTGTTTTCTTAGTGTTGTTTTCTTGCTTAGTCTTTTTTGTTACACGACTCGAGTCTAGTGACATGCATGCTCTTTTGATGAATAGTTCAGTGAAAGTTAGTCTCCTTTTTGTTGATCTAGCTATGAGCAAAACTAGGATTTACTACAAGCATCAAACTAATATTTTGATAATTGATTGTTTTCTTCCCTAAAGAGGCCTGAAGACCCATATTCTAGGTTGTTTTCTCATTTTGGGAGGCCCAAACCCTTTATACTCCAATGCATTTTTTTATATATAATGTGATTACTAACTTAAAAAATAAAATTACATGTAATACGTCAATGTATCGTTTTTTTATATAATGTGATTATATAACTTAAAAAATAAAATTACATGTAATAAAAACTGTTATCAAACTCATTACCTTTATGTCTATATTACCATCATCATATATCATAAATAAAGTTAGT
Source organism: Pseudotsuga menziesii (assembly GCA_001517045.1). Lineage (NCBI taxonomy): Eukaryota > Viridiplantae > Streptophyta > Pinopsida > Pinales > Pinaceae > Pseudotsuga > Pseudotsuga menziesii. The sequence goes on along the minus strand of LPNX010364034.1, from coordinate 1,090,209 downwards.
TTATATTTCATAAAATTATTGTTTTATTACAGGTATTTTGGTTTTCTTCTGTAAATCTAGTCAACATATCATAATAATTAATCATCATAACAAAAGTCTTTATTTTAAGAAAAATATTTAACGATGATAAACATTTTTCTCATTTTGTTTTCCAGATCAAATGCAACAGTCATATAGTGTGTGGTCAATCAACAATAGATTGGTAATTCCTCGTCTTGAAAGTTGGTATTAATAGAGAAAACATGAGACTCACATACCTTCAAAAAAAAATCCAATGGAAAATAAAACCCTAAATAACCAAGTTAATATTAATAAAAAACAAGATACTCACAAACCTTAAAAATATTAAACTTATGTGCAATGAAACCCTAAAGATCTAAAAGAGAAAAAAATTATATACAAGGGAGAATAAAATATGCTAACCTAGATCCAAATCTTAGGCACTATGGGTTGTTTAGGTGGTCTTTGTACATGGTTTTAAAACCATTTGCAAGGCTCTCCTAAACCATGTACAATAAAACCATGAGTAGTTTAAGAAGCCTTGCACATGGTTTTAAAACCATACACAAGGCCAACATTTTTTGCGGATAATTATATTTTATTATTTTTTATTATTTTGTTAGGTAGGAACATTACAACATCTCCCCCATATTGGGTTTTTTTAGCCACATTTTTTTGGAAAATAATTAAATTTTTAACTTTGTATTGGTTTGTTAGGTAGGAACATTACAACATCTCCCCCAAATTGAGTTGTTTTTTTAGCCGACATTTATTTTTGTGGATAATGAAAAAAAAAAATTATTATTTTGTAACCAGAATTAAACAAATTTTAAAGAACTTAAAAACTAAAAGATTATAAAGGTTGTTGTAAGGCCCCAAGGGTCGTGGCACAATGGTGATATGTACGTGACGCACGATACTAAGATGTACGCGAGTCCATTCTTCGAATGCAAACCAACCACCTTCCTCTTCTAAGGCAACCCATTGGAGATATTGAAGGAATACAAATATCTTGGGATTGACTTCCACTATAAACTTAGTTGAGAGACTTGTAAGGCGAAAAGGGTGCAGGTAGGATGGAAGGCCTCATTTGCACTTCAAAACAGGTGTAGAAAAGCCGAACTTTGGGATTGGAAAACCACAAAGACTCTACTTGGTTTGTTAGTCACATCGGTTGTCCTTTATGGCTGTGAAGTCTAGGGAAGCAGCATGTCAACTTGCAGATGGAGACAACTAGAAAGAATTCATAAGCAAATAATTACTAGAAATCTCAAAGTTAAAGCCACAGTACCATACGAAATAATTTTAGTTGAAGCAGGTGCTTTCCCACTGGAGGCAACAACGATAACCAAGCTAATAAGCTATATAAAGAGGGTTGAAAACATGGATAATCAACGCTAGCCCAAGGTGACTATGGAAGAGGAGTTAGGCCATAGAAATAAAACTTGGATGAAGCAAAACAAAAAATGGCTAACCAAGTGGAATAGCAAGCTACATGAATGTCCTAACACGAAGAAAGAAATATAAAAAATTGTGACTAAAAAATTCAGGATTGCCATGTGGACCAATCACAATGGACGTAAAAAAGACTACTAGATCAAAGAGTTTAACCCAAATTGCGAGCATGGTGAGAAAACATATTTAGGGGCAACCATCAAAGCAAATGCAAAGCTGTTAGTTGCTCAATTGAGGACGGGTTCACATCACCTTAGATGTGAGACGTATAGGTGGACGATACCTAAGGAAGTGTGGGAAGAGAGAACTTGCATATTTTGCAATAAGGGTGTGGTGGAGACAGAGTGGCACTTTGTTATGGAGTGTGCAACCTACGAGGATATCCGCATTCAATATGAAATCAGCTTAAAGGCCAATAACATGCACCATCTTTTTGAAGAAGATAAGATCAACCAGATTGCAAGTCCTCTAGTCAAGATTTACAATAAAAGATCTAACATGGAAAAGAATATGGAGAAGAGTTAGGGATGTGATTCTTTTGGTCACTTAGGCTGCTCAGCCTCGTGGATGTTATTAAAACCATTCATTCATACAAGCCAACCACTTGTATTGTGGTCACTCTCCATGTTTAAAGTCGACGTCAGTTTACTCATTGTCATAATTATTGTTGCGCTAGGAAAGCTCCCTTTGCTCGAGTGAATCATCAATTCCAGGTTTATTTGTTCTCTGTATCTCTCGGACATTTCCTTTACATTCGTGGCACCAACAACCTTTTACTGTTGTTAAACCTCTCTCGATCTAGAAAGGCTTTAACCTCTAGTCCTGCTCAAGAAAAGGAACTATTTGATTGACCTTTGTCGCAATCACTTACCTTGCAGGATTTCTCTTTGGCTCTCCTCGCATCATTTGCTTGACCCCAACATCCTTTCGTCTCACATCATCTATGTCAGCTCATTTTCTAGTTGTAGCCCGAAAATAGTTTGCTCCAAGCAAACCGACTGTAAAACCACCAAGGGTCCCTGCCATTCTCACACACCCTATGTTGTGTGTGAGATGGAGAAATCTCGTGCTTGTTATACGGGTCTTGTTCATCCAGATGTTTAAAATCATATTTATGGTATGAAATCCATAATTAAGAAGTGAACTCAGCATCTCAGCCCATAGAAGCTCATTACTAAGATGGGGAGTGTTATCGGTTGAAATGGCAGGTTTAGCCACTCATAAACATATGAGATGAAGTGACCACTGTCATCTTAGTCAACTTCTCCCAACTGCTTTGGAAGCCTTAGCCTCTTGAGAGCCCTATTATGACTCTGCAAAGACACTAAGACAAAAGATATCTTGTCTAGGAGTGTTAGTGATAAGTGCCTTATGGAGTGTAGAGAGTGAATAAAGGATGTGTAAAGAAACTAATCTATCAATGAACCAAAGGTAGAAAGTAATTCACCAATAATGAAAATACTTATTGCAACACTAATTATAACAAGAGTAGGTGAACCAAAGGTAGAATGTAATTCACCAATAATGAAAATACCTATTGCAACACTAATTATAACAACAGCAGGTGCATATGCATGTCAGTATTAAGTAGTATAAATCATTAGTGTAGCATTATCACATAAAGAATTATTGCAGCGATGTCCTCCCATACGTTAGACTTATTCCCAAATATTGCCAACAAATATAAGTGCACTTATTGGTCAAATATTTATCATTGTTCAAAAACATGAATATACCAGTACAAACATGAAGATATATATAGTTATGAGAGCAATAAGTACAACGTGTCACAATGTTTCCCATAAGTAAAAATATATCAGTCCTAGACTTTGATTGTATTCAGCGTTAACCAGCTAAACATGAATCGAAATAACAGTCATTACCAGTAGTAATTATCATATCACCATTAGGAACAAGCACCATCCAGCTATATGTTGAAATCTGAGTTTGAAGTGAGTATGCAGCAGTGTGTTTCAATCAAGATATTTAGAGCAGCAGATCAGTTATTACCAACATCATCACTCAAACTAGTTTATCATCATTATTATGTATACGTCCAAGTTGCATTACCAAGTATAATTGTAACTTTTATGGAATGAAAATATGTTTAAAACAGTACATTTATCATTATATAATATAGTAATTGTTTTGCTTATTTGTGCGTATGTTTTAGAAGTGCAAGGTTGAGTAAAGAGCAGGGATGCCACTGTAAAGGGCAGCCCTAAGGTAAGGTTTCAAGTTGGGACAAAGGGAGAGGGAGGGAGCGGATACGTGGTCTGCTGATATGGCAGCCAACGGAAAAGAAAAGGGCTCCCGAGGATGCCAAGTCTATTTAGGGAGATGACAGAGGGTAGGGAAATACCCTAAAGGTTGCAGCGAAGGTTAAAAGGACAGCGAAGGAGGAAAGGGAGTGTAGAGGAACCAGTGAAGGTCAGTTCGGGCAGCAGCGAGGGCTGTTGTAGGTGGGATAAGGCTGGCGAAGGGGGTTAGGAAGCTAGCGAGGGTAAAAGGCAACTAGGGCTTTTAGGGCAGAATTAAGATGGTTTTAATTTGTATTTTATATTTCCTTATTTGAAAAGGTTTATTATAATTTAATATTAATATAAAGATAGTGTTTAAGTTTAAAGATTTAGTTTAATCAATAGTTGTTAATGAGGTATTTGGCTAGTTCCATGGTACTAGATGCTTGATTTGAATAGGGATTCTTTAGGGATGTCATCCATAAAGCTTTATGAGATTTTTTTAAATAGAGAATTATCCAAGATAGAAAGATGTATAAGAAAGACTAATGGGATAGCTGCAATGAGTTGTGACAAATATTGTTTGTTTATAATTTCATTAATCTTATGCCATATATTTTTTGTTCAAATCTTTCTAAGAAAACATACAATTAAGTAATTAATTTATACCAATAAGTTTACTAAAATGTTATACATAAATACAATATACTTAAAAGTTCTTTTACTAAGAAATAATAGTAAAAATAGTGTGTATACATATTTAAGAAACACCTTTGCATAGAAGCTCTTCAAAAATATTGAATATAGACAAACATTGAGTAAACTATTATATAATTTTAATTATTAATAATCACATTAAATTACTTTTATATTAATTAGTAAAATATATAACCTCTCTTTAATTATTTTTCACGTTCTTCTCTTTTACATTTGAAGGAAGACAAATAATAAGTTTAGAATACATTTGTTTCACAAATTTAGCTTATTTGTCAAATTGTCAATGGAAAGAGTTTCCAATCAAATTATAAATAGGAGCTCGAAATGGGAAGTACACACCTTTTTTCTCTGTCTTAATTTTGATAAAATGAAATAATATAAATTTTGGTTTGAAGTAGTTATATTGAAAATTTTTATAAGAGAAAAATTATATATATATATATATATATATATATATATATATATAAGATTAATTTAGATGGTTATGAGTTAGATTGAATGGTTTTTTTCAAAAAATACCTTATATATGCGTGTGTTATTTTAATATTATGTGTAATGATATAGAGCATAGTAATTAGCTTGATATCATTACACATGAATATTGAGAATATGCATATATGTTGATTTTTTAGTCTTTTCTAGTGATTTTTGCCTAAGTCACTTAAAAAGGGAAAGTAACATGACCCTTGCAATTAATGACTTGAGATGAGTTTTTATTTTCACTTTAGTGATTAAAGTGACTTTTTGCAAAAAAAATAAATTTAAGTTGAGTGAAATTGATTTTGGAGAAAAATAAAGTGCACATTATTTCTTAAGCCATTATGGGCCCCTGGATTACATGACAATTCAGCTTACTCATTAGACACCGAAAAAACAAGGAAATGCATGAGAGATTCATTTAGTGTTTTCCATGAACATTGGAGAGCAGAGAAAGAGAATTCGTTAAGTAGAGGCATGATTCCCAAGAATTCATACAACTTGAACTAGCACGATTCCCAACGCATCCATACACCAAGCTTTGAGACGAAAATTGATGAGGAAAAACCCAGTCTGGGCATGATTTTTGAGGCAGCAGTTTGAGCATTTATTGCAGCCATACTGTACCAGCCCATATAGTGTTTTTTTCATCTGAGGAAGGGCACGAATTTCAAGGCAGAGGGGCATAAATTTTGAGGCAAAAAATTAATGATCCTATGGGCACAAAAATCGAGAGTTCAAATTTCCATGTCAGTCGATACAATGTTCGTACGGTCCTGTAGCAACACATTTCGAGGTGGTTAGCAGACAAAAAAAAATGAGAGTTAATTTCTCAAGTGGCACAAACTTCGAGGCTAAAATTTTCTCATCTGGTTGAAATAAGTTATGACTGAAAACTCTATTTTTTGTTGTATTGTTGACTGAATAAATAAAAAAATTCTCTCACAGGTTTCCCCGAAGGTTGGGGTTTTTCCTGGGTCAATTGACAAACAAAAAATTGAGTCTGGATTTTTTTTTGAGATTGTGTTCTATTTATGCCCATTATAGCTGTAAAATTCCTGATGTGTTTTAGTCAAAATTATTTATGAGAAAATGACTTAAATTTGTCGCTGAAAGTAAATTGGGTTGGGCATTAAACAATGAGTAAAATGGTGGCATGAAATCGAGATTAGGGAATGTGATAAAAAAAAAACAGCCTAAACATGTAATAATACATTTGCTAACATGCAAAGTAAGATTATACTAGTCTAGATTTCTATCTACATAGGCAACTGAAAGGTATCTACATAAGCAACTGAAAGGTTTGGTCATCTTTACAAGTGAGTTCATCTCCACATATGCTTCACAACATTACATCATCACAAAAATATATTTTTTAACATATTCCAAAGACTCTCCTTTGCCTCTACTACAAGAGGTATGGAAGAATTACATCCCAAAATACATGTGGGGTAAATGATTTTCCACCTTTTTATATAATAAATGGTAATAAGAGCCTCCATAATGCATGTGGGATAACTCATTTTACAAAAGATTAAAGTTTTTATGCCTTTGAATGCTAGCTCAAACATCTTATGATATCAAGCTAGACATCATTACACGCAATTTTTAAAAAATTACATGTATAATGATGTTTACCTTCTTTGCCCATAATCTCAACAAAACACGATTTACAATTACCTCTTGTTACCTTGGCTTATCACTATTTCACCCTATGACTTTTCATTTTGCCTTAACAAGCTTATTTATGCATCTATTTGTTGTAGGTGAGTACCTTATTTGTTTGCAAACATCTTCTACAAGTCACGAGCTTCCGAAGTCTATGTTTACTTGCAAATATGACAACTCTTTCTCCCATGTTAGTATGCAGCACCTTTTAGGTGCCCATATATTTTTATTTTCATTAGAATTTTCTTTGGTTTGGTATTGCAAGTTTTAAACACTTCTCAAATTGGAGCCATATTCCCCATCACAAATTGATTTCATCCCTGGAACAACTCTACCTTGCACACCTTGCACACCAACCTCTGAGATTCTATTTATTATGAAAAGGCTCATTTTGAAGTGATGGCCATCTTTACTAAGCATCGAAGATTCGCATAAAGTATAATTTCTTAAGGAGCGGTATTGTTTTCACTTGTGGTCAATCCAACAAAGAGGAGTAGTGTTTCCATATGTTGTTCATACGGGGACAACCATCATTTGGAGAATTCTAGTAATGATATTAGAAGTGAAGGAGAGGGATCAATATACCTTTGGTCCAAGGAGAAATACAACAGAACATGCAAATCGTTCCTTTGCCCAAGGAAAGGGCATTGAGTTTCCTTGAGCTTTGAACAACACCGACATCTCAAAAACCTACTTCTAGGATGCTTCTGTAAAAATTACAGCACTAAAAATGAGCTTGGGCAAGTTCTTGTTCCTTGTCTCATGTTTATGTCAACCCAAGAAATTATTTATGAGAGAGAAGGGAATCACTTGTTTGTTGTGGCTCCAAAAGAGATCTTGAGGTTCAAAAAGTTCCATTGAGCCTCTTAGTTCATTACATTGGCCCTGTTGGCTTCTAGGAACCCTCTCACACAAACAAATTCATAGATGGTCTATCTTGGAGATTATGCAATGTTTCGAAAGAGTCGTTATTTTTTTCATTTTCATTGGAGGTCTTATCAAGTGATAGCATTGATCTTTACATGATAGGTGTTTTTATTTTATAATTTGGGGTGTACTAGGAAGGGTTCTCTTCTTAGATTGCAGTAAGATGAGACAAGTGTACTGTGAAGATTTATTTTATGAGTGTAGTTCTAAATTCGAAATATGAAACTAAGCAACGCAAATATTGGTGCAACTTCCACCACTATGTATCACTATCTATTACAAAGAAAAAGTCAAATTTTCAGCCATGGAGCCAGTACGAAAAAAGGTATTACTCTACAAGTATCAATCCAAAGCATCAAGCAAGTATGAAAAGTGATAATAATCTGTAAGTATCGGGCCAAAGCATCATAAAAGCACCCACCATGAACAAAAACATAAATGCAAATGTGAGCAATTAGGATTATAGTTAAAGTGATGGGGCTTGCTTATGCTCACCTTGTGTACAAAAAGAATTGAAACATTGTTAATAGTTAAATTTCATTTTAAGTGAGAAAAAATCGTGATTAATGAAACTTTTAATTGAGTAAATTATTCTCACAATACAGTTGAATAAAACATAAACACTGTAAAGAGTTGAAAACCCAAAGTACTTAAAAGTCTAAGGTAGACAAAGAGTCAAGGATGTAGAAGGTCAAGAGCTAATTGTTACACTAATAAATATACACCAAGCTTTAAAGAAAAAATGTTTCATTTTTGGCATTGTAAACTATCTTTATATGTTATTAAAGAAACTAGTGTTAGCTAGTGTCTTTAGACTCTTCCAAGAGTTGTCTTTGGTTGTGGGCTATTCTTTCATTGTTCTCTTGGTGCTTGTGGATTCGAACATTATAACCTATGGGACTTTTCTTGTGTTATGACGTTTACTATCATTTTTTAAGACTTTCCCGAGGCACTATTTTCCCAATCAATGCTTCACTAGTTTGTTGTAGTAAGCTCATCAACGAGTTGAACTATTCTTGATTGTTTAGTCTCTAGTTTAGTCTACGTCTACACCACTAATATGCAACTAACTTTGCATCATTTTATCTCAATGTGTTTCATAGTGCATTCTTGCTTTGCATATTTATTCCATTTCATTTTTAACTCTAAAAACCAAATTGTGATAGACATTATGACTCATAAAACCCAACTTGCCTTGAGAGAAGAAATTGTAATTGGACGTTATCCCCTTTTTTGGTATGGGCTCTTGGCTTGGTCAAACCAAGCAACCTACCTCTTTTTCCAGGGGAAAATATCAATTCCTTGCTATTTCATTGAAATGAAAGGGAACATAGAGTACATCATCAGCAAGTGCTGAGCTCATGTATATGAAATACATCATCAAATAAAACGGCAGCCACTACTTCAGCTAAGCTCATATGGGAGAAACATCAATCCATGATCTGCTGTCTACAAAATCATAATCAGTAAACCATAATGCTTCAAGCTTCAAGATGGAAACAAACTGGGAGATACTCTATCCGCTTCCCTACCCTTCATTACATAGAGAGTTCAAACAATTACTGTGTTAGCTGATCCAAAGAAGCATTAAACATAGTAAAGTTGTAATATATGGTGCTCATCCACAGCCAACATCCAAAGGATGTCACAAATAACTAAAGTACTAAAGGTCCAGTGCTAGGGCTAGAAAAGAAAGTAAGAGCCCTAATCAATACATTCACCATTGGTGAATTCACTATATTGAAGCTGGCCCGAAGCCAGTGTTAATGCTTCTTTGGATAAGTTGTCAGCAGTTGTATTGTGCTCTCTATATATATGAATGGCAGAGAGTTGGATGAAGTGGGGCTCTAGCTCTCTAATGAAATGACACCATCCATCAAGTGTGAGTAATGAAAGAGTAGATCGATGATTGAACCAGTTGATGATGACAGCAGAATCACCATGTATATGTAAATGGGGAAGGCCCATGATTTTTGCACAATGTAGGAGTGTCCATAAGGCCAACAACTCTGATCTAGTGTTTGTGCTTAGGCCTACTCCCAGTTTGAAGTAGTAATAGTGGTTTTGACTGAGCAAAAGCTGAAAACCAACACCTCCCATATGCTTAGTTGAAGCACCATCAAAGAAACCAGCTGGAAAGTTCAAGATGGGTGCTGGTCCAATATTTCTCCTTAATTTTTTCTGCTGAGCAATGACAGGATAGAGCTGGAGATGATTCTTGATAGAGAGAACAGCATAAGATACATCAGGCTTCTTGTCCTAAAAAATGCATTTGTTTTTAGTCAGCCATATATGCCAAGTAAGAAAGAAAAAAAAAAGATACTTCAAAATATTTCCTAGGCTGATCCAGGAGGAGACATTAAGTGTGTAATTTGATTCCTTCCAAAAATGTGGAGTATCAAGAGTGGTTCTGATGAGAGCAGTAATCTTCTTCGTGAAGCTGCATTCAATAAATAGATGTTCAACATACTCTGAAGTAGATCTACAAAGACAACACCAGTGAGGACCAGTCCATCCTTTTTTTATCAAGTTGTCATATGTATTAATTTTATTCAGCAGGCTGAGCCAACTGAAACAAATGATCTTGAGAGGAATGTGGTATTTCCATATCTTGCATAAGAAGTCATCAGTTCTATTGGTGACAAGAGTATTAGCAATAAATTCATACATAAGATTGGCTTTTACCATGCCTGATGACTTGTTATAAATCCAAACCAGAGTATCAGATTTATTGCTAATACGAATTCCTCCATGCTGTAAACCTTTAATATAATTGGACCAGACTTCCTTCCATAGTCCACCCAGTGCCAAGTCATTTGCGGTGATCCAATAATCTTAAGAGGAAGTGGCTTCTCCTCTATTGAGAACATCAGAGAGTGTGTAAATACCATAATCCTCCAAATACAATCTAAGACCCTCTGGAAGAGTATAATCAAAGAAAACACCAGCTATAGGATCAAGGCCTACTTTGATATTCTTACCATAGCCAGTCTTCCATCCAAGACATCTAGTAATCCAGGACATGGCACGAATAAAACCATTCCACATATGAGAAGTACCTTGTACTTTGAAGGACTACTATCTGAGCCACGCATCCACAGAAAGATTCTTAAGGTACTTATTCTTGATAATTTGAGACCACAACGCTACACCATTAAGTACAAGCCATAAGCTTTTGGTACGTAAAGCCAAACTGAACCAATCCAAATTCTTAATGTTCCATCCCCCAAGAGTGTAGGGCCTGGAGATGGAGTTCCAATCAACCAAATGATATCTCTACTTACCCTACGTGTTGCCCCATAAAAAATTAAAGATATATCTTCTGATATAATTCAGTATAGTGCTAGGCATACGAGCAAGTGTGAGCCAATATACTGCAAGACTTGTCAAGAAAGATTTGACTAATACCAATCGTCCACCCAGCGAAAGAAGCTTATAGGTCCAATTGCTCAATGTTTTTTCGAACTTTAATAAAAACCATCTCCAGTCCTTAATGCCATACCCCAGGGGCTTGAGGTAATATCCCAGATATTTAAAACCATCAGCAATAGGTTCCATCCTATAAGGCAAGAAATTGGAAATTTGTTGCCTAACCGATTCATCAATGTTATTGTAGAGAAAGGAGGACTTATCTACATTGATCTCCATACCGGTAGCATGACAAAAAGTGTCAAGAATGATTTTATAATGCTGCCACTCAGCCAGAGTACCAGAACCAAAAAGAACAACATCATCTACAAAGAGCAAATGAGTAAGGTAAAGACTGGGAGCAAGTTTGATGCCTGATATATCCCCTATGCTTTGAGCCTGAGTGATCAGAAGACTTAAACCTTCGATAATCAGTATAAATAGGAGTGGATAAAGAGGACATCCCTGTCTGATGCCTCTTGACACAGGGAAGAAGTTTGAAGGGGTCCCATTGATCAATACACCAAAGTTTGTTGACTCAACACAACCCATTATCCAATTAACATAGTTGCCAGGGATGCCAATCTGTAGAAGGACTAACCTCAAGTAAGACCAGTTCACTCTGTCAAAAGCCTTTACCAGATCAAGTTTTAATACCATCACTTGCTGGTTTTCAGTGTTGATAGTATGAAGTACTTCTTGGACAATACCAACAGGTTCAATGATCTGTCTGTCATGTAGGAAACCAAACTGATGCTTGGAGATAGCCTTGTCAAGAACAACCTTATGTCTGATAGCAGCAAGCTTTGAAATGGTCTTTATATATCAAACTACATAAGGAGATGGGCCTGTAATCTCCTAGGGTAGTGAGTTTATCACACTTAGGAATAAGCGTAATAAAAGTAGCATTAAGGGCACCAATGACCCTACCCTCAAGTCTGGAGTGTTCAATGACATTCAAAACACCCTACCCAACTAGTTCAAAAAAGTTAAGATAGAATTCCACCGGCCATCCATCAGGTTTGGGACTCTTATATTTTTTTAACCCTTTAAGAACATCCTCAACATCTTTGAGAGTGAAAGCAGACAAAAAGAGTTCCCTATCCTCTTCCTACACAAAGGTTGGGAAAAGTCTGATGACTTGAAGTTGTGCCCCAATATTGGTCTTGCCATCATCAGTAAAGAGCTCAGAGAAGTGTTGTACCCCCAAAGATTTTAGCTTTGCATCATCCTCAATAGTTTCCCCAAACTGATTATTAAGTGCCCAGATAGCTTTCAAGTTCCTCCTAGCAGAAGCAAAGGAGTGAAAAAATTTGGTGTTGGCATCACCTTCCTAAATCCAATCCACCCTACTTTTGAGTTTCTAGGTAAGGATCTGATGTGAAAGTAGGGAATCCATCCTTCTTTTCAAGACAACAAGGGACTGGGCATCCTTTTCAGAGAGTATACCCGAGTGCTGGGAAGAGAGGAGTGTAAAGATGGCTTGGTCAATCTCAGAGATCTCCTTAGTTCTCAAGAGGTTTTTCTTTTTTTCCCAAGTCTTAACATCAATTTTCAGTCTCTGCAGCTTATAGTTGATATCAAACATGGGGCCTGCAGAGGGAGCAGGTGCCTTCCAGGAAGAGGAAACCAGGGCATCAAAGTCATCATCAAGGAGCCAAGCTCGATTGAATTTAAAAGGATACAGATGACACTTTAAACTAAAATTCAATTAGAGACACACTGGGTAGTGGTCAGAGATTTCATATGGCCGAGTCCAAGAGTGATAGCATCCCAGAGTAGGAATCAGGTGTAATGAAGCCAGAAATCTGTCAACTCTTTTGCTAACACCCTCAGGACCTACTCTACCATTTCTCCAGGTGGGTCCAATCTTGGTGGGAGCTAGATCTACCATGTTCATAGATTCCAAAAGCTATGCAAAGAATAGAGAGAGATGATCCATACGAGCACGTTCACCCCAGATCTCAAAATCAGAGATGGTGAAGTTTAGATCTCCAACCAAGATGAGATTTGGAAAATTGAATATGCCCCCAGCCACAGCTATGTCCCAGTAGGTAGTTCTATTGGCATAGGGTCCATAGGAGTTGACAATGGAGAAAACCGAGTTGAGGCCTTTAAAACAAGCGGAGAGTAGAATGCCAACAAAGGAATGATAAGCTTTACATCTTACCAAGCGAGGGTTCCAAGCCAAAAGAATACCCCCAGAAAGACCAAGTGCATCAATTGCACAAAATTCCCAACCCGACTTCATGAAGACAAACAAGCGAAGGACAGTAAAATGATCACACATAGTTTCCTGTAGTAAGATAATGTCGAGGTTAAGAGAAGTAAACAGTTCTTTGAGGGCTTTCTGTTTAGTAGGCCCCCCAAACCCACAAATATTCATGGATACAATCTTCACGGTCCAACCTGAAAGACATGAGACTTTGCTCTCTAAGTGCCTGTAAAGTGGAGTGAGTTCTGGCAGGTGCTTTGATGTGAGCCAATAGAGGAGTATAGAGACCAGTGGAAGCCTGGGATGAAGATTTACTCCCTTTCTTAGCATTTCTAATAGTAACGTTCTCAAATCTAATCGAGTCCAAAGGTAGCACAGAGGGAGAGATGGGAGATTTGTCCGTAAAGATATCCAGGGATTTGAGGAGGGAAGGATCATCAAAGGAAGGAGTGGTTAAGGGACTGCCAAGTGAAGCAATATGAGGAGGAGATGAGAACTGAGGTAGTGGAGGAAAATTCTCCAGGTTAAAAGGAGGTGGAGATGATACTGCAGCCATAGGAGTAAGTGAAGGTGACTGATGGTCAGCAACCAAGTCGTTACGAGAACGAGAGGCAGATAAGGCCAAAGTTTCAACGTCCTTAATATACATAAGATCCCCCTTGGTCAGATCTCCAACAGAGGTAGGGGAAGAAGAGTCATAAGGCCCAATCGTGGTAGGTGGTGTAGGAGGATCATTAAAGGGGGCAATCAGTGGTTGAGTATCCAGTGGGATTTTGATGATCAGAGGAAGAAGACGGCGAGCTTTCAAGTGAGGGCTCAGAATCAGTAAAGCCAACAGTCAAAGGGATGCCATGTAATAAGAGCGAGCAGGATTTTCTCAAATGACCCGTTTCGTGACAATAGCTACAGCAAAACGACATCAAATAATCTAGCTTTTGAGTAATAACCACACTATTACAATCAATCTCAATTTTCGAAAGGAGCCCACACGAAACATCCAATTCCACAAGTACCCTAGCTGTGTGTTTGTCAAAAGAAGTATGGAAATCTTTTTCCAAGGCGATAAATCTACCAATGGTATTGGCAATACCAGTAAGGATATCTTTGGACTAGAGTGGAAAACGTAAAACAGGCATTAAGACCCAAAGGTGTCGCTTGATGACCCGTTCCTTAATAGGGTCAAAGTTCGAATGCCATCGACTGAGTACAAGGGACCCATTGCCAATGGCCCAGAGAGAATCAAGGATTCGAGAAGCGTCAGAGTCTTCGAGAAATACAAAACCAACCAACGATTAGCCAGAAGACTGATGGTGGGCACATAGGTGAGGATGGGCTTCCAGTGGTGAGTAGCCCAGGTCACCCACTCCTCTTTGTTCATAGAACAATACTCCATGCACCCAATGAGAGCACGGTGGCAGAGTTTCGAGACTCTGTCAAGCATGACGTCTCTGCCCATGACAAACCTTCGCTTATGGTCAAGTGCAAGCAAGAATCTTAGCTTTACGACGGGCCTACGGGCCTAGTATCTAGAAGGGTGAGAAGAGACAGCCCTATCACTAGACGGGATATAAGGTCCCGAGGTCGCCATCAAATACCGACAAAGATAGCAAGGAAACAAAAAGAGAGGGTAAAATACCACCGTAAGAAGGCTGCAAGCAAAGCCCGACAGAGGCAAAACCCCTCAAAGCAACTAACCCAGGACTGTAAGCAAAGCCAGTCAGAAAGAGGCTTCCATCACGTGAATCAAGTAAGGGAACCGAGGAGAAACTCTGACAAAGACCTGAGGTGTGGTTCCCAAAGCTCGAGGACCTAACTAGCCCTAACCGACGACGGAGGAGTGAAGCCCAAGAAAACCAAAATGACCCATAACTTAGCCGAAACCGGAGAGTCAAGGCAGACCCGACACAAAAAAACCCCTAGTTCCCACTTTTTTGCATGGTTGGTACTAGCGCTCTGCTAAGAGGGGAAACTCCATGAACCTAAGACCACTTGAGAACCCAATAAAGACCTACGGGGACAAGAAAACAAAACCCACAACCGGAAATCATAGAAAAGCACAGTGTCGAAAAATGGTAAGTACATGTGCCATCATGGAAACAGAAGATGTTGAAAGCAGGTGGGGTCGACCACGTACAATAGACCTCCACAAGACCCGGCGCCAAAAGCTGAGAACCAAAGTCGTAGCGACAAAACCGGTCTTCTTTCCAATACCACCACCCACGGACCACCATAAGACCCGGCACAGACAATAGTAAACTACAAATCCCGACCGGTAAATCAGTAAAGTTCTGGGCAAGTTGATAAAAAACCACCTAAGTGAGCAGTAACCCAGGCCCGAAAAAACCAAGATAGTGAGTACACAAGATGCGGCTGAAAAAGCAGGTTCTACAGCAGTGAAAAAGCAGAATTAACCATCAAAGTCAAGAACAAGTTCAGTCCAAACCAACGCCGAAAACCTTTACCAGACCGTGGCCATGGGTGACAGCAACAAACCCTAGTTCTCTCACCATCAAACCCTCTCGAAGCAAGCAACCTACCTCTTACCTAGCCAATGATTCAAACCCTCTCAAAGCAAGCAACCTACATCTTACCTAGCCAATGATTCAAACCACACAACATCTTACCTAGCCAATTATTCAAACAACACAACATCGTACCCAACCCTTGGGTACCTTCTTTTGTTATGGCCTTTTTATGTTATGGACCATTGGCTTGGTCAAACCAATCAACCTCTTACCTAACTATTAATTCAAAAAACACAACATGATACCCAACCCTCTTTTTGCTGGGTTGAAAAGAAGTTACTTGAAATGCATACCTAATTTTTAATATAAAAACTCCTTGTTTTAAACAAGATAACTTTATCTTTGCACATGTGACTACCCCTCTTTTACCTTGGTTGAAATATATCATTATTGTCTTTTCAATACTCATTTTACAAAAGCAATTCACAACATAAAAACAAATTTCACAACATAAAAACAGTTCACTTTACTACAGACAAACACAACACAAGTATTAAATCCTTTATCCTTTGTTACATTTTCATTACACAAAAATAATACACTTTACCAAATACAAACAAAACATCTAGAATCAAATCCACTGTTCTTTTAAAAAAATAATAATCCTTTGTATCTTTTGTTCCTTTCAACAATGCACTTTTACATTTTGGCAAAATGCACTTTCACATTTTGGCAAAATGCACTTTACCAAGTCAACAAACATTAGTGAGAAGGGACATCCTGTAAAATATCTTATGAAACCAGCAACAAAACAAAACAAAAGATATCGCAAGAATGATAACAATACGTTTCGAACCCTCTACCTCAAGCGCCGGGTCCTCCTCTTATGAAACTGAAATTTTAAAGATTGTGACTGGCCTTAATCGTGGCATAAGATACAGAGCATTCAAAACAGTTTTTTTGCACCTTTGCAAGCTCAGATTACAAAGTTCCAAACTTTGGACAGCACGCATCTCAAAGCCTACAGTTTAGGCCTTCTGTACATATCTCGTAAAAAAATTTAAGATTTTTCCTGGTATTGATCATATAATACAGGCATTCGGATTGAAATTTCTTTCTTTTAAAGCTCAGGTTACAAAGAAGAAGAAATAGCTAAAAGACTATGATATCTTCTTAACAGGATGAATTTATAATGATTTTACATGGCCTTGATTATACGATACAGGCATTCAGAACGAACTTATTTAATCCTTAAAAGCTTTAGTTTACAAAGGAGGAGAGCGAAAAAAACAGAATGTAAAACTGCTATAATTTCTTTTTTGCTATACCCGTCGCTATTCTTTCTCACTTTAAATATTTCAAACCCTAGGCATTGAACCCCGAGTTTACATCTTAATAAAGAGAGCTTATAACGATCCCACCCGGTCTTCATCCACGCATACAACTTAGGAGTGTATAAAACACTCCTTTAGCTTAAACTTAACCTAAATTAAATCTCGATTTCATTTGTTTTTATTAACAGATCGAACTCTATACATGAAAATTGGAACCCTGGAAATCATTGCGCGGAGCCACAGTAAGGGCAGAAACTGAATTCCCGTTCCAACAAGCGGGCGCAGGACCAGCAGCGCAGTTCTCCGGCAAGCGAATCCCGATTCTCCTCCGGCGTAGGATAGGGCGGCACTTTGCCCTCCCTGAACAAGCCCTTGGGCGTAAGAAACCCACATTTATCGCAGTAAATGGCCGAGTCCTTGCCAGGCCACCTCCATACAGGTACGAAGAACAGCTTCAAGACGTTGTCGTAGTTTACGAGCGAAGCCTCGGAGCCGCAGCGCAGACATCGGCCCACGCCGGAATGCAGCACTTGACGGACTTCCTGGTTAACGCCTCCCACGAAAAAGAAAAACATTATCGTCAATCGGGATTTTTGCGTTTAGGGTTCCCGTGAATTAACGAGTTCAGAAGGTCTCTGTACGACGATATAAGCTCCCATTGAATAATCGAGAAGAATCGTCAACTCTCTGCCCGATATTGATAACGTGTCAAACAGCAGAATTCATCGTGATTTGTTACTTCGGGTATAATCAACCGACATTGAGAAAATGGAATCAATCGACTTGCTTCTGGTATCATCAGCGGACACTTGAGAGCCTAATGAGCATTTATTCTTTGTAATTTAATTGTAATAGATGGATAGATATTTTTTTATGTTTTCGACGGGGACATAAAGCAATCGGCACTTGTGGGTACTTCTGGGTTCTTTTACAGGGTCTCCCTTTGGTCTTATGGAACATGGAGGCCTCGGTAGTCATTGGTAATCACCTTGGGCGATTTATACGTCTGGAGGAGGTGGTGCTTTTTGGGATTGATAGAAAGGTGGGTTGGATCTTGGTGGAGATCGATATGACAAAGGGGCTATGTGAAAATTTGGAAATAGATTGGCATGGTCGGTCCTTTTCGCTTTCCCTGGATTATTGGGGGATTCCTTTCTGCTGCTCTAAATGCAAAAAGATTGAGCATCTATGGAGGTCTTGTATAACATTTGGATCAAACTTTGATGGCGAGAATGAAGCTTGGTCTTCGGATGATTCCAATGTTGCGATACGTGAACAACCCACGCCATTGATAGGAGATGCTTCAGTTGCCTCGAATGATTTGTTGCCGGTGGACCAACCTATTATGGGTAAGCTTAAATCTCTCAATCCTTCATTTGTGACTCCTTTAAACTCTTCAGAAACAGAGTATGTTAAGGGTTTGAGAATTTTGGGGGATTCAGTTGGGGAAACTTCTCTTATGGGAGAAACCTATTTTTTTAAGGGTATCCTCGTGAACAATTTGGGATCTGAAACTACAATCATTCAGGAAGAGCAGCTGGTTGTAAATCAAAGTTCCTTGGAAGATCCCTTTCCAAATACGAATTCACTTTTCTTAGATCAAAACCCAATCATAACTACAAAATTAGGGTTTGGGATGTTGGATACTCGGGTGAGTAACGGTCTCATTGATGAGGAGGAGCCATCTGCTTCTGAACCCTCCCATCCTCCCAATTCCTCTCTAATTTCATCCTCGACTTTGTCTTTTCGAGATACCCTATTAAAAGCCCCTCTATAGTCTTTCTCTGGCCTTTCGGGATTAGGGTTGCCCATTCCAACTGAGAAATTGGTTCAACTTGACAAATCGAAACCTCACCAGGTGGCCTCTGTCATCCCTCCTCTTGGAAAATCATCTAAAGGAGCCTTAAATGGGGGACTATGTAAGGATTTCTCTCCTGTAAAGACTCGTAGTGCGAAGAAGGGAAAGAAAGGGAAAGGGGTTGATCTCCTCCATGTTCCATATGTTATTCATGTTACTCCATCTTCTAATTATAATACCAGGGCGCTTAGAGGCATTAAATCCCTTGTCGGGGTCAAGATATGATTTGTGCATCCATTAACATTAGGGGAGTGGGGGGTATACTCAAAAAATTAGCCCTCCGACAGTTTTTGGACCGTATAAAACCTGATATAATCTTTTTACAAGAAACAATGGTTTCTAGGGTAAAAGCATGTTCTTTCTTCTTGGGTATAAAAAATCGGAGGGTTTACCAGTGGCTTGGGACCCAGCAAAAGCTGATCTCAAGGCTTTCATTGTGTCTGCGGGCA
This sequence comes from Pseudotsuga menziesii, assembly GCA_001517045.1. Lineage (NCBI taxonomy): Eukaryota > Viridiplantae > Streptophyta > Pinopsida > Pinales > Pinaceae > Pseudotsuga > Pseudotsuga menziesii. The sequence goes on along the minus strand of LPNX010364034.1, from coordinate 1,070,996 downwards.
TCATCCTTTCTGGCAGGCTCTGTGGATTCTCAAAAGAAATTAATTTGCTAAATATATATGGCCCATATCAATTTAAATAGATTTTCTAGGACAAGGTAGAAATAGAGGGTACCTTCTTGATTCCTAACCTGGTCCTAGCAGGGGATTTAAACTTTACATGGCCAGCAACTGAAATTTGGGGCCAAAAAGCTAAACAAGATCCTCTCCGAGTGTATTTCTCAGATCTGTTTGATCGAGGTGATATGGTGGATGTTGAACCCTTTCCTATTTGTCCAACTTGGAGGAACGAGCGGTTGGGGGATGAAGGGATAGCAAAACGCCTGGATAGATTCTTGATCAGTAGCACATTGACTGATAAGTTTGATAAGTACAGATCATGGGTTGAACTTAACAAATTCTTGGACCACTACCCTATTATTTTCCAGTTCGAGTCAAAGGCTTCAATGGTGAAAAGACCGTTTAAATTCAATCATGGGTGGCTTAAGGAGACTGTTTTTTTAGATGGTTGAACGACAATGGATTTCCTATTCTGATATTGATTATATTCTTCCAATGGAGCATCTTTCTATGAAAATGAAAAGGCTGAAACCTGAGGTGATAGAATGGGATAAAGCGAAGAAGGTCTTGGTAAAAAAGGCCCTTTTCCTTATTGAGGCTAAAATAGCAGAGATAACTGCTCAATGGAGGATAGGAATCTTTCATGAATCGGATATAGATCGGATATAGATCGTTTGACAAATCTGGAGGTCGAAAAGATCAAAATTCTGAGGATATCAAATGAAAAGGCCCAGCTTAATAGTTGTATCACCTCGTTGGAGGCAGGGGACAAAAATACGATTTTTTTCCATAAATTCGTAGAACATCACCGGAATATAAATACCATTCGGGCTTTGCAAGATGCGGGAGGTAATTAGATAACTGAGAGTGGGGGTCTGCAGTAATTGGCTTCCTCTCACTTTGAGGATTTTTATCATAATAATGGCAGCATTTATGTTAGAGATCAGTTAATGGTGGTTAAAGAGTATCTGATATTTTTCAACGAGGTAGAGGGTGAGGAATTATTTCAGCCAGTAACTATGGTTGAAATCAGAGTGGTCATTTAGGCCTTGGCGAGCTCGAAAATCCCTGGTCCGAATGGCTGGACCAAGGAGCTTTTTGTGGCCTGTATGGATTTTATGGGACAGTATCTGTTAGAAGATATTGAGGAATCAAGGAAAAGTGGAGCAATCTCAAGTGCCATAAATTCTACATTTTTAGCTTTAATCCCGAAAAAATCGTCCCCAATGGATTTTGTAGATTTCATACCAATATCGATGTGTAACTTTGTTTATAAAGTAATATAAAAAATATTGGCTAATCATCTTAAACCTATCCTATCTAGATGCATTTCTCCCGAACAATTTGGTTTCTTGGAAAAAAGACAGATTTTGGAGGCCATTGGGGCGACTCAAGAGGTTTTCCATAGTATTAAGAAAAGAAATCAAAAGGCCATTGCTCTCCAATTGGACTTAAGCAAAGCTTATGATTGTGTTCAGTGGGGTTTCTTCGACTTATCCTTATTCAGACTGGGTTTCCCTACAAGGTCATGAAATGGATAATGGGTTGTGTCACTTCAGTCCCTTTGTTGTACTGATCAATGGAAGTCCTACATGTTTTTTCTCAGCTCATAGGGGATTGAGGCAGGCCTGCCCCCTATCTCCACTTCTCTTTATTCTAGTCATCGAAGGGCTTAGCCGGTTGATAAAAAAAAAGGTTTCTGAGTGTTCGGTAAAGGGTATAAGGTTTGGGAGTAATTTGTCAGTATCCCACCTACTGTTCGTGTATGACATTATGGTATTTGGCTCGACCTCTTCTATGGATTGGTACTTTTATTATGAATTGATTAACAGTTTTTGTTATGTTACAGGGCTCACTATTAATCTTCAAAAGTCAAAAATTTTGGAGAATGGAATTTATTATGTTGAGAAAATAGCTATTAGTTCTTTGTTTCATGTAAATGTGTACTCAGTAATGTCTGGTACTAAAAATTTGGGTTATTTCATCAAGCCAAATGGTTACCGTGCTAGAGTCTGGCTCTAGTTGTTGAAAAAATTTGATATCTGGATCATGCACTGGTGTTGGCATTGGTTATCCCTAGGTGGTCGTTTGATTTTGACTAAATCGGTACTAGAAAATTCAGCAGTATATTGGTTATCTCTGTGTAAAATTCCTAGGTCCATCCTTGATTCTATTAGAAAATATATTTTTGTTTTTCTTTGGTCCGGCTGGTAGGTGCAATAAAAATACCATCTAGCTAAGTGGGAGAGTATAGCACGGCCAAAGGAAAAAGTTGGTTGGGTGTTAAAAAAAATTCAAATTTTCATTGGCATTAAGAGCAAAGAGTCTCTGGCAGGCCATATTTGGAGATAGCCTATGGACAAAAGTCTTAAAAAATACTATAGGTGACTTTCACAGGTGCAATGGATTCAGAGCGATAACAAAGGCACAAAAGGGGATTTCAAACATTTGGAATGGACTTCCAGGTGCTTTTGACATTTGTGGAAACTTGATCGCCTGGGTGACTGGAAATGGTTGCTCTATCCGATTGGGTGAGGACCCCACAATTTGAGGACCTATTCCATATAAGCTTACATAAAATTTGATATACTTCCTTCGTTCCAAAGGATATCTCTTCCTGTATTATATTACTTGCCCTCCGGTGTCGGTTGACTTTCCACATGGCTGGTTATCAGCTTCACAATTGGGTCTTTATGGTAGTTTGGGTTTTGAATGGACACATTACATTGAATATGGTGCAGATGAGCTTAAATGGTCCTATAATTGGAACATAGGCTCTTTGACAACTTCCCTTGCATATCAGCCTGCAATCAGAGGAGATTATTTTTAACCCTCTTTAGTGGCATTTTGTTATATGGTCCTGGAAAATTCCACTAAAGCTACATATTTTCCAATGGTTGGCTTTTGACAATTACCTGCTTACCTGGGACAACCTCCTTCGGAGGGGAGCGATAGGTCCGAAAGTATGCTCTCTATGTGGATTGGACGAGGAAACCATCTTCGTATCTTTGTCACATGTCTGATTGCAAAGGCAGTATGGAATTTGGTAAAACATGACCTTAACTATTCGGATTTATGGATGGGCAATTCTCCATCAGAGTGCTACATCTCCGTGAAATGACATGAGCCAGCCTGGAAGTCATTGCCAAGCTTCATATCTTGGGAAATTTGGTTGGGCAGCAACAAGAATTCTTTTGAAAACAAATCGATATTCGCCTTATATGTTTGTTGTAAGGGTATGGTGGCATATAAGGAATGTCTGGAGCTTAAGCTTTTAGATGCTAAGATATCGAAATCTCCCTTGTCAATGGAGCCAGTTTTATATGACAAGCCTATGGGTTTTTTTACTGCTCCTTGTTTCAAACTTCGCTCTCTTGTGCAGCTGGAGCAATGTTGTTTTTAAATCCACATTGTTACTATAAGTTATGGATGAATTGTGGTTCTGGTTCCAACACTATGGGTGAGCTTCTCACCTTATGGCTCCTTCTGCATTTTATCTCTAGTACTGGCATGGATGGCTTTGAATTTTATGGCGACTTGAAGGTCATCATCGACTAGGAAATGAATGATTGTGTCATTCAAAACCTTCATCTTTAGGCATGGCTAAAAAGGACTCGGTTTTTAATAAACCAGTTTCATGATATCTCTTTCTCGCACATTTATAGGTCTGACAACAACTTGGTTTATTTGATCTCGAAAAATGGCCACTAGTCGACTGTTGGATTCTTCTTTTTTTAGAGATGGGAGGACAGGTCCCTTGCTTTTGAGGGCAGCCGACGGACTATTTTATGTTGATTCTACGGTCTTTGTTTTGTTTTGGACGCTTTTTGGACTATATCTACTAGGTTCTTTCTCGTGTTGGGTTGGTGTTTTTATCTGTCTTGGGACTTTTTGAGACCAGTTTTGGTGACGATTTTGGATTGACTATCCATTGTTTTGCTTGACTATCTACTATCAGAATTGATGGTTTTGTAACAAACAAACTTATACATATATAAAGTATAGATTTTTTTTTAGAAAAAAAAACAATCGACCAAGCAAATTAATTCAATGGGAAGGAGTTTATTTTTGCACAGACTATAGTTTAATAAACATGGGAGTTTGGGTTTTTGGATTTTTGGATTTAAAATAAATTATATTTATTGGTTACCTGGTTGGTGATAGAGAGACAACATTTTTCTTGTTTTCTTCGTCCCAAGACGTGATGACGTTCTTGCATTAGCGTACTAGTTGCAGTTGTAAATGATCCTTGTTAAGGAATGCCCATCTAAGGAATAAAACAATTATGCAGTCATATATACAATCACTTATTATACACTTATATATTTTCCTACATTGTGTCCATCAATTTATAAGCATTTAAACATGCACATTAAGCAAATTACTCTATCACAAATAATATATAACCATTCACTTCAGAAATATCATAAAGCTCCATAACTTATCTAAAATCAAATCGCTTGGAAACTGGCTTCATGGCAGCCACTCTCCATCCAACCCTAGGTAGTTCTACTCATAAATATCTAAGCATAACTCCACTCCCAAGCAAAGACTCATGCAATCACCACAAGACTTCTTACCAACCCCAAGTTTCTCAAAATTCCTCACTTGACCATCAAGATTTATTGGCCTACTACCAAATCCATGTCAAACTATACAATTCATTGCCTTAACATCATTCCACTGGCACAACAATGATACCCATCATTTTCCTGTGTGCCTAGAATTCCACTAAGTCAACTTAATGCACTGTTCACCCATTCACTAGGGCTACCAGAGGCAAAACCAAGGCAAGAATTCGAACAAGAAAGGATTAAAGTTTCTGGTTTGGGTTCACAAGTTTCCAAAACAACCCAATTACCACTGCAAACAATCCAATTGGACACTTCTCTCAGGTTCTGGATACAGTTTCACAATCCACCAATGATCATAATCGTACTAGTTGTTCTGCCCTACACTCTACCTCCAGTGCACTGTGTGTTCAACATACCATGTTTTGTGTTCTATGTTGTATGTTTTTCCTCCTCCTTAGTTGGACTTTGCTCGAAAACCAAAACCAGTTCTACACAGTTTGTTCTCCATTGTGCGCCCTCTGTTCACCAAAATCCCTCTTAATCCATCATCAGTTGTTAAATCGGGTTAAAGTTTTAAGGAAAAATATTAGGGTAAACAAAAGTCTTAGGGTCCTTTATTAAGTTTGGAAGGTTAAGCAAGGCTATCAACTTACCTCCCCCACACTGTCTCGGGTGAACACATGAGTCCCTGATCATTTATCATTCTACCTCAGGCACGGCCAATTGTATATTTGATATTAATATTTAAAGAAAAACAATGTGTTTTGCATCATGGACACTCCTGGCCTTTTATAAAATTACATTAATAAGTTGGGGTCTAGTCGAGGGGTGTTACATTCATGGGGAAATCCAACGCACTACACTTGGTTAGGGCCACAATTTCCATGTGTCACCCTCCCTTTCCTTATGACTTGCCTTTCTTCTCCTATGTTCCTTTAGGCTTGTCCATCTATGCCTCTTTGTAAATGTATATATAGTTTGTTTCATGATCATATAAGTGTGGCTGCCACTACGTTGTATATAATGAACGCATGAACTCAAAGGATCCAAGCCCTAATATTTTCCTTAATATTTTTATAGTCCAGCTGGGAAGGTCATAAAATCTAGTTGATTCATTCTTTGTGAGTGAGGTCGGTTCTACTCTAGCCAACCTTGTGGTACTTATAAAAAAATATCTACTAATAATGAGGGGATTCATTTGTTTACCTACAAGGATAGATTGTATTGCTATTTCCTATGTTTGGAGGAGTTCCCTAATTGTATTGATCTATCACGGCTATTTCAGCCAAAATATTGGTTCCTCCTCAGTGGGCACAACGCTCTCGAAAGAGAGGGCATCTGTTGCACATAATGTTAGAACGCTCTCGAAAGAGAGGGAATTTGTGGGCCCTAGTAATAAGACCATAGGTCGCCCAAATACAATCTAAAATACAGGAAGTAAAAATGATGCTTAATACAACCAAGGAAACAGGGGAAAACCTCATGGGAAAATCCCCCCCTCAAAATAAGCAGAAATACAAATTTTCAAAGAACTTGTGAAAATTTTTGCTGCTATTTGCAACACTATGCAGCAGGAGTATCTTGGTTCTTCTGTGCAAGTGAACCCATGAATCCAAACAAAGTGCTTATGTCTGGAGGAATATTCCTCTTTGGAAGACGAATAATGTGCCCAACTGAATCAGGAATATAGACAGTCGCAGGATGAAAACTAATCCCATGTAGAGCAGCTGAAATCAACTGATGAGAGAGAAAAGGTGATTGAGAATTCGAACCATGTGAGGAACACCCAAGAATATGATATATGTCAACATTGAACATCCAACCATGAGTGGTAAAATCAGCCCCAAGTGTTAGGAGCAAGTGTCCAGGCGGATGCAGAATGTCTCCAACTTTACTAGTTCTCTGAGGAGATGAGCACGTGATCAAAAAAGTAGGTAGAGGAGCCCTGGGACTGTGGAGAGAGAATGCTTGAGCTCCATATTCTGATATAGCTTTAGAAATAACCAATATTTCACAAAATATAATATCAGCAAACTCATAAGAAAAAACTAACATCGAATCCTCAACAACAAAATTGAAGGAGACTTGCGGTGCTTGATTTGTCACACCAAAATTGATGAAACCTGTTACAAGTAGTAATGTAAGCTCTTGAATCTTAAAACCTGAACCAAATATTATCATATCATAAAATAAATCATATCCAAATAGGTTCATATCATATCCAAAACTGTGAAGTGAAATCAAATCCCCAACAACAATTTTGAAGGAGACTTGCGGTACTTGATTTGTCACACCAAAATTGATAAAACCAGCTACGAGAAGTAACTGAAAGCTCATGAACCTGAAATCTTGAACCAATTAATATAATATCAGATCCAAATAAGATCATATCAAATCCAATAAAGTTTATATCAGATCCAAAAGTGTGGAATGAAATCAAATCCCTAGCAACAATTTTGAAGGAGACTTGCGGTACTCATTTCTTCACACAAAAATTGATGAGAAAATCTACAAGTAGTACTGAAAGCTCACGAACCTGAAATATTGAACCAAGTAATATCAGATCAGATCCAAATAAAATCATATCAAATCCAATAAAGTTCATATCAGATCCAAGAGTTTGCTCCACCGAAATGGTAGATGCAAAATTTTCTCCTTCTTCAAAGGTGCATACAATCATGTAGGAATTTGCTAGAAGCTCAAGATCAATGAGAGTGTTTGAATCACTCCTACAACCTGCAATTATTTCTAAAATATCCAAATATTTACAGAATCTAATATCAGCAAACCCATGAGAGAAAACTGACATTAAATCCCCAGCAGAAATTTTGAAAGAGATTTTTGGTACTTGTTTATTCACACCAAAATTGATGAGAATGACTACAAGCGGTGCCGAAATATCTTGAACCCTAGAACCAAGTAATATTAGATCAGATTCAAATAATATCATATCAGATCCAATAAATTCCATATCAGATCCAAGAGTGTGCTCCACCGAGCTAGTAGATGTACAGTTTTCCCCTTCTTCAAAACCCTAAGTATCGGTGCATGCAATCATGTAGGAATTTGTTGGAAGCTCTAGATCAATGAGAGTGAATGGATCACGCCTACAATATGGTATTATTTCCAAAATATCCAATGAATTACTTATCTGCACACTAGCAACATCATTAGATACAGAGAAATCAAATTCCTCACCCCTTCTTGGAGAAATCACTAGTAAACTGTGCACAAAATTTATAATAGAGGAATCACTGGAGAAATTTTGCATAGAATGGAAGAAGAGGTTTTCTTCAACAACATAGATTCGAATTTCTTCTTCTGGGAAAGAGAGGGATTCACTCCAAGGAGACTTTCTTCAATTCAAATTGACTGTGAGGAAGATTATGCTTCTTCTTCATCTTGAACAACTTCATTAGAGAGAGTAGAGGCAGAGACTTTTGAGTAAAGAACTCTTGCGGTTCTGAATGTGCTCCCCAAATTTCTATAAATGTCCTCATTGTGCTTCCCAAAGGTTCTATCCAGTTCTGTTCAGAGATCCTTTAGGTATTCTGCATACTCAATAAGGTAGCTCAAGCTTGGAGATTTCCAAAAATCCATGACTATTGTTCCAAAAGCTCTATCACCGTCATTTATCCATTCATTCTCATCTTTATAAGACTCTTTACCAAGTCTAATAGATACCTCATAGAGACCTTGTCTCTTCAGATATGCAATCATCTTCAACTTCCATTCTAAATATCTTGTGGATGGAGTAAGAAGAGGAACTGATAATATTGGATCCATATGAAGTTGAACCTGTAAAATATCATTGCAAAACACTAAAACATATTTGAACTATTAGAATCATGCTTTTCCTCTCGACATGAACATATTTTCAGGGTCCGGCATGCCCTCTCTTCTACTCTAAATAAATTCAGAGCTAGCAAATCATCATAGGGGACTTCTGTGGAAAACCAGCTGCTCCTGATGTTCAATGGGGAGAAACAAGCATGAAGCCTGCATGAGAAGGCTCTGATACCATATTAGAATTTGAATTCCATTTAGATATTCAAGCATATAGTTCTAATAATGTTTGCAGTAAATGGAGAATGAAGATACAAACTGAACAAAACAAACCACACATGAAACGGACAAGTATTGCTTAGGAATTTGCAGTATCATTCACAATAAATAAAATATGGTGTTACAATAGTTTACATAGGAAAAGAATTCGAATCAATTATGGATGGATTCGAATCTATCCACTAGATGTGATTGTATCTAACTAACCATCTAACTCATGGTGACTCAATCAATATCGGAGTCCAATAAATCAACTCCCAGATGTCCAACAACTCAATCAATCAGTGACAGCTAGTTAACTCGATGCAACTGAGTGTGGTAGGTGGGAAAAGGCACCTACTCCACATGCAACCATGCATTAGCCATGCAAAGCTTGCGCTAGCTAACTAATTGTGAACTAACTGAAAGTAATTGGGAGCTAACTAAGACTGACTAGTACTAATTCCAACTAACTGAAGGAGAAATAGTTTGTCAGTCACCAACAGAGATGGACTGGATATTGCTGAAGGAAATCAAGTTCTAGGAGGGTAGCCTGGAAGCAAGAAACAAGCATGCGTTATCTTAATTTAGTTGAATTCCATGTGTTGTCAGTCAGAACTTTATCTAAGTATATTTTGGTAAGTATATTCGAGTAAGAAAAGTAGGATATCCTCTATGAAGGATAATGAACTTTTTCTTGTTTTAGTATTTGGAAATTTTGGTCTTTTATTGATCAAGCCATGGATAGTTTCTCTCCAAATTACAAATATTTTGTTCCCCTAGCTCCATTTTGAATTCGATTCGCTCTAGCATCTGCTCAATACTGTCCAATTTCCCCCTGAATCGATGCAACAACTTCCATACACCAACAATTTCCTCCATAGAACGTCCTATTTCTGACCCACTACCCTAGTTTACCTCCATCATTATTGCAACGCAAGGGAGAAACAACAACACCCTGTATTATTTCTCTAATGGCGTTTCTTGACTCACCTTGCTCTTAGAAACCATCATCCACCAAATGAACTCCTTAGAAGATCCTTCTATAGGTAACTAGTTCACCCCCTCCTTGACTCAAATACCCAGCCACAAAAGAAACTTGAGGGTCAAATTTAAATTAGGAACCAAATTCTTTTCCAACCTGATACAATAACCAAACACCCATGACCACACCTCAATTATCCAACTTGCAAAACAAGAATCAATTTTAAATGCCATAATATCTTGTGAATGGTTAATGTTAAGCAAGTTACGACTAGTCGAGGGCACGCAGATGAATGATGGAATGCTTGTGTGAATCAAATAGGAAGATATGGTATTTTCCAATAGATTTTGAGGCCATGTGCCAGTGTGCCCTCATGCACAAATACCTAATTTTATCCCTTTTTGAAATTTCAAAAGAAAAATAAAATACATGCTCCTTTAATGATGCTCGAGGAGTGTCTGCTTAAGCATAAATCTAACATTTAGAGACTATGAGATGCAACTTCTCAGTAGGGGTTCATCATTCTTCAAAAAGACACATTGTTGACAAGTTTGTAATCGAGATTATTATTGTGCCTTCGAATATGCCAAAAGGAATACTCCTTGACGTTTTGAAAGTTCCGAGCAATAAATATTATTTGAATCATAAGACATCTATTGAAACGATTACGAGATTTTCGAATAACATGAAGAGAATCCCTAAAGATCATGATTTGAGATATCTCCAAAGATGAAATGAGATCTGAACCAACATATAATACATAAGTCTCAACATAATTGTTAGTTCTATTTCCTAGACCCCAAGAATATTGTTCAGTTGTCAATGGTCCATGTCAAGAAGATGCAAAGAGTCAAGGGAACATAGAGGAATGATGAAATGATTGTGTGAATTAAATAAAGGAATATATGGTAACCTTTGAAATATTTTTAGGGAACGTGACAATGTGCCCTCATGCACAAACTCATAATTTTATCCTTTTTTGGAATTTTAATAAAAATTCAAATACAAACCCCTGTAATGATGCTCAAGAAGCAATGTTACGGACATAAATAAAATAACAAATAACAAATAATATATATTAATAATAGTTAATAAATATTAGTTATACTTATATTAAGATAGAACCATGAGTGAAATAGAGGACCAAAGAAATAACGATGGAGAGGAGGCGCGGACTATTACTGGCCATGAGATATAGAATATTGTCGACTCCTACAAGATAGGAAATCTAATGGAAATCCCTCCACCCCACATTCCAAACATTTGGGGGGCTCTACACGAAGCTACTCAACTCATCCCACAAAACTCAAGCGCTCCACAAAAAACAACAGACAAGCTTGGGATTCAATCGACGATGACACTGCCATAAGCAACTAAGAAAGACCAAAAAAGAGGGAGAAAGACAAATCAGCAACGATTGGAAAAATTAGGGGAAACCCTAATAGCATCAAGTAATCATCGATACTTGCCGATACTGGATGCAGCCCCTCCCCTCTTCTCAGTAGTTCTCAATGAAAAAAAATTCTTGGAATATTTGAGGATTACGAGGGAAATCCAAAAAAATAACCATCGGATCCAATATCTACCAAGAAAATCCAACCATTTTTTTCATACAGGAAACCAAATGCTCTACAGAAACATTTTCAACCGTCTCAAACTTTTGTTGGAGAGTATTCCAATCAGTTTCTCTTCATGTGCATGACTCTGCGAGAGGTATGTACATCTTATGGGACCCCTCACTAGTACACCTATCCAAATTTTTCACCACTCCCCATACCAACTCTACCTCCTTTCAACTTCTCTCCAAAAATTTTCAAGGAATCCTCACCAATGTATATGGCCTGCCCATCCCCTCACTCAAGACCAACTTCATGTCCTCTCTTTCAAACATCAAGAACTTTCAAGTGCAAGATTTCGTCTAGATTGTTGGGGTGGAATTAATTCGATCTCGAATCCTTTAGAGAAAAAAGGGGGCATCAACAATCTAGATGTTGCAACCTGTGCATTTCAACCTTTGATGACTAACTAGAACTGGTGGATATCCAACCAAAAATGGGGCTTTATCCTAGAATAATAGAAGGGGAGGAATGCATTGCATTGCCTCCATATTAGATCGTTTTCTGCTCTCAACATATTTCATTAGAACTTATTCCATCATAGAGTCTCACATCCTTCTGGGGGAGGTCTTGGATCATTGGTCGATCAATCTGGAGATAGATGAGTTCGTCACAGCCAAGAACCATCCATTCAAATTTGAAAAATTCTATCTAGGGCATTAAAAATTCAAGGACACCTTCACAGGGTGGTGCTCGAGTTCATCAGTAACAAATAGGTCAAAGATGTACAGTTTATAGAAAAAAATGAAATGGATAAAATCCAAGCTCAAAACTTGGAACAAGGAAGTATTTGGCAACATTTTTTAAGCCAAAAAGAATCTTTAAATAAAGCTAGCAGCTATTCAGGAGGAAATTATCTCACGGGGGTACACCGATGATCTCCTGCAAAGAGAGAAAGGACTCTAAAAAGGAAATAAATCAACACATGGAGCAAGAATAAATCCTTTCTAAATATAAGTCAAGGGTACGTTGGCTTAAGGAGGGTGAAAGGAACTCAAAATTCTTCCATTATTCCATGACTCAAAGATGAGTGCACAACCGCATAACCAAACTTTAGAATCAGGAGGGCAGAATCTTCACCAGGTAGGAGAACATTGCGGATGAGATTGTCTCATACCATAACAACATTCTCAAATATGATAGGACTAATTATATGGATGCAATGGAATCGATCCCTCAACATATTCCAAAACTAGTCTCTGACGAGCAAAATGAATCGCTCTTGCAACTGGTCACTCTAGAGGAAGTCACAGAATCAATCCATGACATGCCCACCAAGAAAGCCTCTAGGTCTGATGGCTTTACTACATATTTCTACCAAAGATGATGGAGCACCATAAGAAATGAGGTTTGGGAAGCAATTGAAGAATGTTGTACAATATATGTTGTCCTTCCTACTCTCAACACCACCTTCCTCCCTGTAGTTCCAAAAGGATACAACACAAACCACCCTAGAAAATTTAGGCCCATAACGCTTTTCAATGTCATCTATAAAATCATCACTAAGGTCATCGCCAAAAAACTGAAACCGATTCTCCCACACTTGGCTTCTAAGGAATAGCCAAGATATGTTGAAGGACAACAAATTCTGGATGCCATCGTAGTTTCTTTTTTGTTAACATGAAGGGGTAAATTTATTAAGAGAAGGATTGAGGGTCTTTTTTGGCCATAACCAATCAACCTATTTACATTTTCCAGAGAAGCCGGAGGCTTAACAAAGCATAACAAAATGGGAGAGAATCACCCAATTAATCAAAATTCAACTGCTGAGGAATTACGGATATGGTGGAAATCACTAGGTTCCCCATTGATACTAAGAAATACTTGAGGCAGAAGACATGCTTTATTAGGCAAGGCATCTTCAAGGTTATTTTGATCCTGAAGGATGTGGAAAGAATCATACTTATCAAAATCTTTCAATATAATCCTGATTCTCTGCATAATTATATTCAAGGAAGAATTATTTAGGATGTCAGCTGAATTTAGAACTTTTATCAATATCTCTAAATCACCAAAGATTTGAACTGACTTGTATCCTTTCTCCTTAACCAGTTGACTCGCCAAAAGAATTCTGTAACTTTCAGCCTGATTGTTGGACAATGTTCCCAAGTCCCCAGCTACAACTGAAAGAGGACAATCCGTCCGGAGAGAAGACCAAGCCCCTAGCTCCAGAGACCCTGGGATTCCCCTTGGAATCACCATCAAAGAAAATGGTAGCTGAAGGGGAATTCATCCAAAAATATTTAAAATCCTCCTTACCCCCACGAAAACTCCAAGAAGGGAGACTGACAGGTTTGGTGCAAATCAAGATATTCCCCATAGCATGAGAGCTAGGACCTCTCCATAAAGAAATTGGCACTTTGGACAGCGAAAGTCCAGTTAATTTTGCAAACCACGCTAAAAATTTTAAGGCCACGACCTGGGAGATCGGGATTTGATCGCTAAATATACAGCTATTTCAAGCTAGCCACAAAGACCACCACGTTAATTTCACAATTGAATGCCAATTAGTATGCAATACAACAGCATATGATTTCAATGGACGTCGTTCATGCCAGGAAATGTAAAAATCCTTGACTGTATGTTGAATTGGAATCGAGCTCAGAACCCCAAGAAGTATAAGAGACCAAACGATTTTAGAAAAATCACAATAAAAAAGAAGATGATCAGTCGTCTCCAGCGATGATTTACATAAACAGCAACAAAACAGGCCATTGAAGCCACGTTTTTGAAGGTTGTCATCTATTAGGATCTTATTATTCAATGACAACCAAGAAAAAAAATTACCTTCGGAAGGCAATGAGAAAACCAAACAGTTTTCCAAATCACAGGAGAAAGGCAAGAGGGATGAGCTGAGAGAAGAGCCTTGAAACCTTTGGCTACTAAATAGTAACCATCAGGACCCCGTCCCCAGCAATATTTTTGAGATAAGTGGACAGGAGCGAGGCTTGATAGATAAGAGAACAATAATTTTTTTTGGATATTGAGGTGAGAGGAAGTTCAAGGAGTGACTAACCTACCTAATTACCATCTCTGTCCCAAGAGCTAATATCTGACAGACAGAGCAGATCTTTATTTATTGCCCAATTCCTCATCTCTGCTAGCTAAATGACATTGGAGAGAGGAGGCTTCCCGGAGATTTTATCCTCCCAAAGATGAATCTTCTTCCCATTGCCAGGGGATCTATATAACTAATGATTAAAAAATATGAAAATATTTTCTGCAGGAATTCCAGATACCATAACCTGTTAGAGTATTAGCAGAAGTAGTATTCCTCAAAGAACTACCGTTTAGGTATTTCATAGTAAAAATCCTACTGACAGGGTGATTTTTGTCCATATAAAGCTGCCAAATCAGCTTGCCTCTCAACTCCAAACTAGCCAGCCCAGGGTCCCGAATTTCTAATCCACCTTTTGAAATAGGTCGCTTAATAACTTCCCAGCTTGCCAAGTGCATCTTATTTTGGCCACTTTTATTGCCGCTCCAAAGAAAATCTCTCAATAGTTTAGATATCTGGGTAGAGATAGATTTTGAGGCTAGCAACATAATGGATTGGAAGATGGGAAATGCTAAAAGAACTGATTTGATCAAGATCAATTTCCCATCCTTAGTTAACCACTGTCCACCCTAAGAAGCAATTCTTGCCTTTAACTTTGCCAGCACATCAAGCCAAAGAGAAGGAGGGCACGAACCAAGAGTTAAAGGGAGACCCAAATACTTTATCTTCTCCCACTTGTTAAAGCCAGGAAATCCCAAGAAGTCTGATATTCGAATAATTGCCGAGAGTTCAACATTCCAACCATAAACATCACTTTTGGTTTTGTTAATAAATGCTCCTGAAATTTGGCAGAATTTTGAAGGATAACATTGAATTCCTGGGCAATCTTCATTGAGGCCCCTCCTAGAAGGAGAGAGTCATCCGCGAAAAAGTGCATGATTGATTGGGTCCACGCCCTGAGCAATCTTAATACCCGGGATGAACCCGACTTCCTTTTCAACTATGAGTTTTCGGTTGAGAGTTGTAGCCATCAAGATGTATAAGAAAGGAGACATCGGACAGCCTTGACGGAGGCCTCTGGTTTCTTTGAAAAAATTAGAAGGTCTACCATTAACTAATGGTGCAATCCAAGGATTATCAGTGCATGCTTTGATCAGATTTACAAACTCAGGGTAAAAACCAAATGAGAGCAGAACATCATAAAGGAATGGAAGCTTTACTCGATCAAAAGTGTTCTTCATATCCAACTTAATTAACATGCATTTCTCCTTCTTTTGGAAACTTGAACGGAGGGCTTCTTGAACTTGAATGGAATTATCCACTAGATGTCTGCCTTTTATGAAACCCCCCTGTAGAGGAGAGATTGACTTACCTAGTAAGAGCTTAAATATGTTGGCTAGAAGCTTGCCAAGAATCTTATAGGAAGAATTACATAGTGAAATAGGACAGAACCTGTTGAAGGAAGAAGGATTAGCTTCCTTTGGGATGAGGGCTAAAAATGTAGAGTTGGTACACCCTCCACCTTTTGCTTTTTTCTGAAAGACAGACACCATACGGATCAAATCTGACTTGATAATGGGCCAGTAGACTTTATAAAAATGAATTGAAAAGCCATCCAGACCAGGAGATTTATCAAACTACATTTCCCATATGACATCAACAATCTCTTTTTCCTAAAAAGGTTTCATTAAGTTATAATTATCCTCGGCACTCATAAGGGAAGGCATATGGACCAAAAATTCAGAAGACACTTCCTCATCAAAGAGACCATCATCTTGAAATAATAGCTGAAAATGGCTACTAGTTGACTGTTTGAGAATATCTTGACCTTTAATGGTGACCCCGTCACCAATGAAAATTTCTGAAATGTGGTTCAAGAAAGTCTAGCCCCGCACTGGCGATGGAACTATGCAGAGTTCTTATCTCCCACCATCATCTAGAGGCTTCTAGATTTCATCCTTAGATGTTCCTCCTCATGCCTGGATGACTGAGAGGATTTAAACTAGGCAAGTTGCTCCAAGGATAATTGTGTAGTGGAAATTTCACAATTTTCCATGCCAATTTGAATTGCAATTAACTCATCCACTCTTTACTTTCTGTTGGTCGTAGGAGAAGAGAGAGGAGTTTTAACCCACTTCTTCAACGCGACTTTAGTTTTTTTCAATTTCTGCTCAAAAACAAAACTGGAAGATCCAACGATGTATTGGGACCAAACCTGTGATATGATGTCCATAAACCCAACTCTCTCAATCCAGATTGGGTTGAACCTGAACGGAATTGGTCCTAGATTCTCTTCTTTCTCAAACAGCAGAGAGATAGGATGGTGGTCTGGTGTTAGCTTAGGTAAAATTTTAGAAGAAATAATGGTTTTACCATCCATCGGAATGCTATGAACCAGGAAACAGTCAAGTCTGGAAGAGATACTTGTAGCCCCCACCGTGTGGTTGGACCACATGAAACGCCCAATCTTGGGTTTTAAATCGATCAAGTCCCAAGCTTGAATCAATTCTTCCACTGAACCCTGGAGATGGTCCTTGCCACGCAAACCTCCTTTTTTTCATTCAGAGCTAAAGTGATGTTAATATCTCCTACTAAGATTATGTTGATAGGAGAGGTGAACTCGAGGAAATCTGATAACGATTTCCAGCATTCCTGTTTTTCAATGTAATTAACAGGTACATAGAGATGAAAGAGGGAATAAGAGGACTTACTGGAGAGAGGGAAGAGCTATTTATAGATCCAGTGTTGTGTAGCATAACCATTTTTTAACTGGAAGTTCTCATCACTCCATAGAGTAGCTAATCCCCCATAGGTGCCTCTAGCACTGACAATTTTGTCAGCATTTAGTTTCCATTTATTATTACTGATGAGAAGGAGAGCTTCCTCCTCAATCTTGGTCTATTGGAGCAATAAGATTTCGGATGGGACCATTCTCATTAAATATTTAACAGCAACAACTTTGATTGGATTCCCAATCCCCTACAGTTCCAAGAGGTGATCTGCATTACTTACGCAAATGAGAGGGAGTTATTACTCCCTTAGGGGGTCTGGTTCTCTTATTCCTTCCATAAGACATTTCGATATTGGACTGACTTCCTTGTGTCTTTATCCTCTCAGCCTCTTCTTCCAGAATCTCCTTCTTAGACTTCCTGCCAACCTTCTTGGAAATGGGATCATCATCAGAAGAACCAGAAGTGTCAGGTTGCTTCTTACAGGTAATATCTGCATAAGAAGGGGGAGATCTATCACCAATAGGAGAAGAATGGGAGGGACCCCCAGCCCAGGGAGGAATCGATAAATATGGACCAACTTGTTCCCGAGATACTGTATTTACTTCAGATTCCAACTCATTCCCATCGAGTTGCTGCATTTCACCTTCTTCAAGGATGGCTTTAGAAGGAATAAGGACAATGAATTGATTGGGAAAAGCTTTAGGGAAATCAACAACCTGAGGTGTAGGAGGGGGTTTGCAAACAACAGAATCACCATTCACAGATTTACTTTCTTTGCCTTTCTTTCTAGGGGCCCTGATTGGAATTTCCAACTTTTTGGAGTTGGGTCCATTGATCGTCTTTCTCATTTTCATTTTCCTCTTATGATTTTTTTTTGCAGTTCCAGGCAAAATGACCATAGCCATGACAGAATCTACATTTGAACGGAATTTGTTCATAATCCAACACCTGAATATGAGACAATGCTGCAACTATTAACTTGATTGCCTCGGGCAGGCCAGTCTCCAAGTCAACTTATACACAGATTCTTGCGCAAGAAAATTGATCTTTCCTATCAGCCATGTCAATGTATTTACCAAGCTTGTTCCCAATGGATTCGAGGGCTTCTGAGGTCCAACAGTGTAAAGGAATATGCAATATTATTACCCAAACAAGGACTGCAGAAGGGACATCTTGAGAGGGATCAAAATTAGGTGTCCACTTGTTTAAGTAGAGCCCCTGAGGCCCCATGAAGTATGGACCATTCCGAAAGATAAGGTGTCGGTCTGCTGCAGAGTCAAAAACAAAAAAAAAAATAAACTCTTCCTACAAAATGGATTCGAATACCATCAGAGACTAAAGGCCTCCAGTTTCTCTGCACCCAACCATCAATAGCTTTTGGAGAAGGCAATAGGTCGGTGAATTGTCCGATGAGCCCACGTTCAGCCAAATTTAGCCTCAATCGATAGGTAACTCAATTGAAGGCATATCAACTTTCTTTACAAATTTCTAAGAAGGGCCCCCTTTCCTCTTTCCACGGGAAGCATTCAATCTCTTGAAAGCTTCAAGGTTAGGAGGAAGAGGCAGAGGAGGGACCCCTCAAGAGTCCATGAGAAACTGTCCACCAGAGCAGGATTGAAAGCACCTCCAAAGAGCAGGAGACCCTAATCCAGAGCCAACCTACAAGATCAGACAAAACAGACTCCGAGCACCAGACAAAGGAACCAACCCTCCAATCCAAGGAACGACCACCAAAACCACCTCACAGCAAAACAGCAGCCTGCAAAACAATAATTAACTAGCAACAGACTAGGCTGAGAACCAGAGCCGAGCTCACTATCTGACAACCAACCTTCAACATCAGCAGCAATCGCAATCCACTGATGGCAAAGAAGCATCAACGATCCTAACACCAAGAAACGCAGGAAACACCTCCTTCACCACAGAGGCAAGAGCCAGTTCCGAAATGCCATCCTAGTTTCTCATGAAGCTACGCATATTCTAAAAAACTCAAATCAATCTGGTATTTTTCTCAAACTCGAACTCTCAAAATATTTTGATAAAATCTCCTAGCATTACATGAGGCACACCTTGCTTTCCATTGGATTTGCTGAGCAATGGGTAAAATTGATCATGGCTAAAACCTCCTCTGTTTTTTTCTCCATTTTAGCAAATGGATCACCATCTCCCACCTTCCACTCCTCAAGGGGAATTAGTCAGGGCGACCCTCTCTCCCCTTTCCTATTCATACTTACGATGGAAGGGTTACGACGATCTTTAAAGGAAGCCAAACATTGAAATGATTTGACAAGAATCATCCCAACCAACAATCACACCAAAGCTTCACACTTGTAATTCATGAATGACACTGTGCTTCTAGATAAAGGATCCCTAAGAAAATCCAAAAACATTAAGCATTTTCTGTCTACTTTCCTCATAGCCTCTAACCTTTCACTCAATAATGACAATTATGAGAACTTCTTCTTCAATACACCAATTCGCCTTCAACTTGCAATTACTAGATTGTTGAACTTTCGTCGAGGCTCTCTACCCTCCAAATACCTTGGAGCGCCTGTTACTCTCACCACCACCAAGCATGGAGCTTGGATAACCCTCATTCACAAAATTGAAAAGCTCCTTAATAACCCGTCCTTGTGTTCTCTTAACATTGTCAGTCGACTTGTCATTCTTAACTTTGTTTTACGCAATATGAGCACTTATCTCTTCTCCATTTTTCTTCTCCCAAAAGGTTTCTAAATGAAATTTTGTCGATCCAACAAACATTCCTATGGGGTGGATCTAAAACTAAAGGACGCAAATGGGCACTAGTTGCCTGGGATAAGCTTTTCAAACACAAAATTCAAGGAGGCCTCGACTTAAGGGACCCTGAACTGAAAAATAAGGTAATGCGTCTAAACTCTGGTGGGGATGGATCACAATCCCGAATTCCCACTAGTCAAGGATATGGAAGGATAAATATACATAAAAAATTTCCCAACAAGAGCTGATTTGGATGGAGACAAATCCCAAACACTCAATAATTTGGAATGTTGCGTGGGAAAATCAACAACTTATCCAAGAGCACGATTTCTAGGAGATTCGGGATGGAAACATTGCTCTCTTCTGGGATGAGTCATGGCAACCGAGAGTGAAACTCTCATCTTTGGAATACATGCATCCTCTATGGTTTTCCATGATGGCAGTGGGTCAGCTCTAGGTTTCTTTATTTTTGGATAACAACAATAACCACACTCAATGGAGACGGTGGGAAGATTTTCATAACTAGCCAGACACAATCTCGGAGGATTTTTGGAAACTAAACTGGGAAGAGATACAAACAAGGAAAAGCACATGCCAAGAAGGACGTAATATCCTTAGGTGGGTTAACTCTAGTAGAGGCACCTTTACTTTTAAAGAAGCATATGCTCTTCTTGCAAATTACAACCAGAATGACTCCACCAGAATTTGGAAAAAAATTGGAAGCAGAATATATTGCCTAAAGTTTCAACATTTTTCTGGCTAGTGGTCTAGAAATGCATTCTTACGTGTGACAGAATTCTCAAAAGAGGATTTGAAGGACCATCCATATGCTACCTATGCATAGAATCAATAAAACACCTCGAGCACCTCCTTAGTAAATGAAAATTCAACAGGAAATTGTGGGATCATGGTGCAAGTGTCTTCCAGCAGACGAACTATAACCAAAACAACATCCATGACACTAGAACCAACTAGAGAGACTAATTTTATTCCAACGGTATTGTTAATAGATTCTAGCACCTCTTCCTTGGATTCATGATATGGGATATTTGGAAAGAAAGAATATGCATGATCTTTCATAACACTGCTCTCCCCACTCAGTAGATATGGGAAAAAGACCAGTTGCAAGTTTAGGAAACCATCGGCATTGCCCAGTGGGATGGATCCCCACAGAACTTAGAAATTCTTAGGGCCTGGAAATTATAGCCACAAAATGTGGCACCCACACAGGAAAAATCGTCCTAACAGTCCCAACACTCGGTCCCCATCGGAAGTTGGGTACATCGAACTAAATTTCGAAGGAGCCAGTCGAGGTAACCTAGGCACATCTAGGTATGGGGAAGTTTTTCGAGACCACAAGGGAAGCATCATGCGGTTGTATGCAAGATCAATGGGAATTTATAGAAATAATGAGGCAGATTTATATGCTCTACCAAAAGAATCTTCAATGCCAAGCAAGAGCAATATACCATGCTTGAGGTTGAGGGCAACTCTCACTTACTAATCCACATTCTCACACAACCCCTCAATGGCTCCAAAGAAAACAAACTCGCTCCTTATTGGCGGCTCGCGGCCAAGATGGACCTTCTATCTACCACATTGGATGGATCCTTGGTCATTGTTCCTCACCACATCAGAAGGGACACCAACAAGCTAGAGGACAAAATTGCAAAATGGGGAATCAATCACCCTCAGAAGGAATGCAATAAATCATGGGAGGAAGTGGGCCAAGAGGATCACTAAGTAGCATGAAACCACATCAACATTCAAGACGCACCCCCCACAATGGGTTTCAAAATGTTGGGGCATGTGTCCCACGTGTCTAACCCTCCCCATCAGAAGGAGGTGAACCATGCGCGATGTTGCATGGTCCATCGATGTCAACCTCTAAGAAAATCCTATATGATGGGATTTTTAACCTGTTAGTTTGACCATAATCATAGTAATTGTTTGGAAAAGGATCGTACACATGCAAGCTAGATCCCTCATGCGAGATATCATGATGATTCATGCAGAAGGTGGTGGAAGAGGTATGCAGTAACGCCAACTTGTCCCAGCCACGGGAAATGGTGGCCTTGGCACAAAAGTAGGGCTCAATTTAGCAAGGACTACATTCTTATCCCTTCTTTGTGTTCTCTTTGGGATATCAAAATGATACTCTACCTCTGTGAAGGTTCTGTATTGATCCTCCTCGTTGGTGTGCTCATCATGGCTAGGATGAAGGTTATTTTGAGGAGGACAAAAAATGGAACACATCATTCACATATACTAAGAGCCTTGGTTGATAAGAGGTGGGTGCAAGGTTTTCTTGAGCAGGAACTCCCAAAATTTATGAGAGCCTGCACCATCTATTTGGAAAACTGTTTAAAAAAGAAGCATGAGCACCCCTCAGTTGAACATCTTACCACTGATTTTGGGGTCCTGAATGAGGATGCTGGGTGTGCACGCACAAGGGATATGGGACACACTAAGACCCTGGGAATTTTTTAGACTACCAAGAAATTTATGTCTATGGAAATGGAGGAATGTATCCAAGGGATGTTGAGCCCCACTGAATATGAACTTCCATTGGTCGATCGGATCGCCAACATCGAGGCTAGCCTACTCTCCCACATCCGACATCAATGGGTGGAAATGGAAAGAATCAATACTAAGTTGGACGTTCTAGATAGAGCGCTCAATAGAAAAACATTCACTAGGCCTCCTACAAATGTAATTGCAAGCACTCAGTTGGTGCACATGAACTTTCCTTCAGCCAGAAACGACAGTGGTAACGACAACAAACCAGGTGGCATCCCTCCAAACATTCCTCTTTCTAATGATGATTAGTTGGTTTAGATTTCTTTGCTATTGGTTCAGTTGAATCAGGGTTAAGTTTGTTCACATTTTGAATGCCTTGGTCATAACCCCTGGACTATGGGGACTCTCTGTCATTTTAATTTTGAACAACCTGAAGGCTTACCTGTCATAAACGCTATTGAAAAGTGGTCACCTATAGGTACTTGTCTATCTTGTTTCTTTAAGTCAAGCAAGGTTATGAATGACCTGGACTTTGTGATATATTGAATATGGATATGTACAATTTGGTTTTCTTAATATAATAGAATTTATGAACTTTACCAAAAAATAAAGAAGCCTCTTAAAATTCCTTCTTATGAATAATCCATGGAGGCTGTGATTCAGAGAAAACTAGTACAAGACCTAGATATTTTCAGTCATAGTGACATTGGTTTAGATGTGAATCATCTATGTGACAACCACCACACATCTTTGAAATTGTTATAATTAAATTGCACACTCTGTAAGGTTATAAGATGGAATCCATTTACAATAATATTGCTTGATGAAATTATGAAAGCTCACCCTGGTATTTTCAAACTCCAAGTGCTTAAGTATGATAGTTGCTTTGATTTCCAAAATCAAAGATTATCTTTTAAAAATACCTCCATTATTATGACATCTATGCTTGACCCACAATTAGTTAAAAAATTGGAAGTAAAATAGTTGGATTCATTTTTGGAGAAGAAGCGCTTGACGATAGATTTTCACACTTAAAAATAGTAGTCATAGAAGAATTGAAGGGTTATTTTCCAAACACCAGTGATGTTGCGATAATCAAGAAGCTACCCAAAACAAACACACCCATGATGAAATATATTTGGCATCTTAATATCTTGCATCTCTCAAGGATCCCAATAGTTTCAACAATTGACAGGATATGGATTAGCAACTTAACCAAACTTATACCACAAAATTGCAAAAAATCATTATATATCGATGTAAGTAATTGCATCTCAAGTAATTACAAGCTAAATAGATTGAGAAACTTACCACTCAATTAGAAAGGATTACAACATAAGGTCCAAACCCGCATCAAGAGAAAGGAACCAATCAATAATACACATCTCAAGTCGACACTTCATCACAAATCGAGAATAAAAGTTGACATCAATAAAATGAAGCTTGGAGGACAAAGCTTCCCTTAAAGGAAGTTGCAATGTTACGAACATAAGTAATAAATAAACATACCAAATAATAATAATTAATCAATATTAGTTATGGTTATATTAACAGGACGCCTCTCCTCAATTGGGTGCCCAAGCCATATTTAAGGCAGGCCATCGTTTATAATTTTCATCATTTATTTCATTCAATATTATTTATATTCATCATTCTAAAGATGGATTCTCTTCATTAAAACTATATTCAGTTTGTATCACACAAATCCAACATTTATAGACTACGAGGTCCATCTTCTTCATAAAGACGCCTTTGTCAAGTTAAATGGCATCATTGGCAAGTTTATTAGCAGAATTATTATTGTGCCTTCAAATATGCCAAAATAAATACTCCTTGATGTTTTGAAAGTTCCAAGCAATTCTACCACAAATAGGATTTTGAATCGTAATACATTTATTGAAATATTGTGAGCTTGTCGAATAACATGAAGAGAATCCCTAAAGATAATGATTTGAGATATCTCGAGAGATGAAATGAGCTCTGAACCAAGATATAAGGCATAAGTCTCGACATTATTGTTGGTTGTATTTCCTGGACCCCAAGAGTCACTTATTTCCGCTAAATCAATGAGGACCCCTCCTGCACCCGTGATGCCCATAATATGTCATATTATTGAAGGTTTTTGGAAATCTAAATTTTAATAAAAGCATTTCCAAAAACCTTCAACAATAAATCAAATATTTGAACTACAATTTAATTGAGATTTTTTAAAATATTTTGATTATAATTAAAACTATTTTTTAATTTTTATTTTTGAATAAATTTAATAATATAGAAAATGAATATATGTTATTTCTCAACTTTAAACTTAATTTAAAATTTTAAGTATATTTGTTACCTTAGTTAAACTTCAATAAATAATCAAAATTCAATAAAAAATCAAATATATAATTAGAGATACGATATCTATGAAATGATTGAAGACACATTTAAATATGCAACTAAAACTTAACTAGAAATATAACTAAAGATGCAATTGAAGACACAGCTAGAGACACAAATAAAGATACAACTAAGAACATAATTTGAGACAACTAAAAACACAATTCCAGACCAATTGAAGACACTTTTGTCATTTAAAAGGTAGGCATTAAGGATCACAAATATGGACATTCTTAGAGTTGCAACATTTCTCGCTTCTTGGGTCATAGATTGGGACAATTTCTTCGTAATAGTGTAGACATTATTGTGGTTGGTTGTTGATGTTAAGGTTTCTCTCGTCACAATTCCAATGACAAATAAAGACAACCACTTAGAAACACAAATTATTATCCAAATTGCAAGTAAGACATGATTAAGTGTAAAAAATCAGGACTTAAAAAATAAACTTCACTAATGATATTTGGACAAGAATTTTTAGTGGAAACTAGTCTAAAATGATGTACATATTCATATGATATAAATTTATATAGTAGATATTTGAAAGATAATAGCAGTTTTTACTTCTTCTTGTCCTGCAAGCAAGTGATCAATTAGAAAAAAGGCTAGATGTCCTAGGAAAAATGATGGTCAGAACACAAAATGTAAATAGTAAAAAGATCCCTGTAAGCCAAAATGCTTTAGAGCTTGCAGCTAAATGCCATAAAGTCAAACATGAAAGAAGATACTCTTTTGGAATGATGAGTGTCCAAGAAGATGACCAAAGACCCGAATTCCTTTTTGGTCAAGAAATAGAAGAGCTTCAAGAGTTAAGAAATATGGTCTCCCAGTTCAAACAAATGCCAAATGCCATCCCAGATAACTATTTATCGGCATTCAGAATCCCAAAAAGAGAAAATATTGAATCCTCAAATCCATACGACCAAGGTCATACTACTCCTCAGATAACAGGTCCTCCCCCTCCTTTTGATACTGAAATGTCAGATCTCCCTGACACTTCTCCTTTGTCAGTACCTCATTCCCTTAGTTTCGGGATAAATGGGATGAATAATTTAATCTCCCAGATGCCTGATCAACCTGTATTGAACATACAATGTCAATCCCGCACCCAGATTAGATATGCCATCCAACTTCTATCAAATTGGATCTTGTACAAAAGAACACAGGACAATACAATAACTGGCCAACAACTAGCACTCTAGCTGGTTACCGGATTTTCAGGGCTAGCCTCAGAATGGTGGCGCTGGATTCCCCAAGAATCCAAAGAAGAAATGTTGAATGCAGAAGATGCGAACCAACAAATTCTTACTTCCCTTGGTAAAGAATTCTATGGTCCCAATGAAAATGAAGATTATGAACATCTTGCATCCTTATTTATGTCTGCCAGAATCTGTGACCTAAATAAGAGTGAAGAATATTTTTGCTGTATGCAAAAATTGTTGATTTCTTCTGGCAATGCTGATAAGCCCGCATATCTGAAACATTACTTGAGAAGCTTTCCTGGCCATGTTCCTGATGCTATTGAACAACACCTTAAAGATAAAACATCACTCTGTCAGGTCTTTCCCTTACCCAATTGCATGGATTCATCATGGAAACTTGGCAAGAACATTATCTGGAGAAAATAGTGGCTAAAGATTTCAAGCGACACTCTTCAATGTTTTCCCTGGGTTTTTGTAAAGATGTTGCAAAAATGCCAGAATGGGGGTGTGGCACCCACAATCGAGGACACTTCGGGCGTGAATCATGCAGTTGTAAGAAGAAACAACAACCCAAATATACTAGTGTACCTAGATTTCATCCAGACAAAGGCTATAAGCATAAAAAAGGCAAAAGATTTCAAAAGAAAGCCTACTTTAAGAAAACATCTGAACCTGCAGATAAAGAAAAATGTTTCATCTGTGGTAAAAAGGGTCACTGGGCTAACAAATGCCCAAATAAAAAATAAAAAGCCTAGACGTGCTGCCATGTTTTCAGAAGACCTGGATCCAGCCTGGTGGGATCTAGCTTGGTGTGCAACGGGAGACTACCCTGAAGGTGAAGTCGTCTTCTTGACAGAAGAAGGAGATTCATCTGATTTCGACCCTGCCTTAGATAAATTTGCTCCAAACTCATCTGACTCTTCTTCTTTTGATTCTGATGAAGAGGCAAATTTAGGAGGTTGCTCTGGTCCTCCTAATTTCAGTTTTTATATGTTCTCTTTCAACCCGCCTAAGGTCTCCTCAGAATTTAGGATTGCTGAAATAGACAAAGAATTGTCTGAGACCCCAGTCTATCAATATATGAAAAGGCAAGATCTGAAATATGAAAGAAGAAAGCTTTTAACAAGAAGAAAAGCAAAATAAAAAGTCTCAGAAGAAAAAGAGCAATCTGTCTCTCCAGAAATTAGCAAGAATCTAGCATTCTACCAGCCTGTTGATTTATACAAAGGTTATCCTAATCATCATGAGGATAGACAAAAGTTTAGAAAAGATAAAGAAAATATGATAAGACTATAGATCAAAGATAAGCAGTATTCCCTAAAAAAGTTGGTAAAAGAAATAGAGGAATTGAAAAGGATGCTTGAGATCACAACAAGAGAAAGGGACCAGTCCTCTGATGAAGAAATGTGCAAAGCCTATGCCGAAGCATTACAGTCACCAAAAGCTGTTGAGAGTCCAAAACATTCTCAGCACACTAGTGATTCAAGAACAGAAGACTGTTAGAATGATGAACCATCACTAGGATCTCTAGGACTATTCACTGGTCCTAAATATTTCATTAAAATAAAGTTTTGTCCATCTGAATTCAAATCTTATGAGTTTGACTGTTTGATAGATTCTGGTTGCCAAATGAATTTGGCAAAAGGAAATGCTATACCATCTTTTTACTAGGAAAAAACAAACGAACATGGTGTAGCCATTGAAGGAATTGTTGTATAGCTCAAAGGACGAGTTCCAAATTTTCCAATAAGCATCAATGGAATAAAAGAAGTTCTGCATCTCAACAGACTAGACGACCTGAAAGAAGATTGCGTCATAGGATCACCCTTCTTGCATAAAGTCAGCCCCATTACAGTTGATGAGCCCAATATGAATTTTTCATGTACAATAAATGGCAGAAGAGGTTCCACCCCTCTATACTATTCTGCTTCTTACAAATGTAAGAATCTTGTTCCCCAATCCAACCCCACTCTCAGTCTTGCAGAACTGTTCAAAATGGAAAGATGCATCGCCTATGCAAAAATGCACAAAGAATCTGCCCTCTCGGAAATTTCCTCTAAACTAGAGAAGGATTGCACCTCAGAGTCACCTAATGCATTTTGGACCAGGGAAAAATACTTTGTTTCCTCACCTTTTAACCCCCTAGAAGCACCAAAAGCTCAAAAAGCCTCTGTTGCCCTTATGTCTCCCTCAGAAAGAGAATTTTGTGCAAATGAAATCAAAGAACTCTTGGACAAAGGCCTTATAGAACCTTCTAAGAGCCCTTGGGCATGTTGAGCATTTGTTGTCAATAAACACTCTGAGATAAAAAGAGGAAAACCTAGACTGGTTGTGAATTTTAAACCCTTGAACAAGATCCTTAAACAAGTTCGTTACCCTCTGCCTGATAAATCTAGTTTGTTGCAAAGAATAGCAGGATGCACCATTTTTAGCAAGTTTGATCTGAAGTCTGGTTTTTACCAGATTGGAATTGAAGCAAAATACAGGTACAAAACTGCCTTTGTCGTTCATCATGGGAAGTATCAGTGGAAGGTCCTTCCATTTGGCATTAACAATGCACCATTAGAGTTCCAGAAAAGAATGGAAGATATCTTCAGAGAAAAGAAATGGGAATTAGTATACATAGATGATATTCTTATTTGTTCCCACAATCTGTAGGAACATTTGAAACATCTTCAAGAATTTTATTCTTTGGTTTTCAAACATGGATTGGTTTTGTCAAAATCCAAAATGGAAATTGGCAAAAAGGACATTGAATGTTTAGGAATTAAAATAAGTAAAGGACAGGTGATCCTCCAAGACCATGTCCTGAAGGTTTTTGCTAACTTTCCTAATCAGATCTTAGAAAAGGTTCAATTGCAGAGATTCTTGGGAAGCCTAAATTATATTAGGCCATTCTACAAAGGACAGGCAGATGACATTCATCTGCTGCAGCAACGACTGAAGAAAAATCCCCCAAGATGGAATAAATATATGACAGATGCAGTAAAGCAAATCAAAGAAAAAGTAAAACAGCTTCCTCCACTCCCACTACCACAAGGCTCGGGTCAAATGGTGATTGAAACAGATGCCTCCAATAAAGCTTGGGGAGGTATTCTCATAGAAAAACATGGTGATCAAGAAGAAATCTGCGGCTATGCTTCATGAGCATTCAAAAATGCAGAAATCAATTATCCGTCAAGTCACAAGGAAATCCTCGCAGTCAAAAAGACTGTAAACCATTTCAATCTTTATCTAAAACCTGTCAAGTTCATTATTAGAACAGATCTGAAAATAATGCCTGGTATATTCAAAAATGAAAATCTTATCGCAAAAAATAGTTCTAGGATTCTAAAATGGTTTCTTTGGTTGCAAAACTTTGATTTTGAAATTGTATATAAACCAAGATATTTGAATTGTGTTGCTGATATGCTAACCAGAGAAGAATTACAGGAGAAACCTAGCCTCAACATGTTTGGCTATGGAGCATCCAGCTCGTCAAACAAAAAATCTAAACTTCGGATCTTCAATGATCCCTTGACAGAGGAAGAAAGAGAAGATTTTTTGAATTGTGCCGGCAAAAAGGAAGCAGATAAGTATCTTTCCCTCTCCTTGATCCAACAAGTAAATGCCTCTCCTCTGAAAATACAAATACTAGAGAGATGGGAAAAACAAGGCTATAAAGGCTTAGAAAATTCCATGCACCAGCTTCAGTAGCTTAATCACGTTTGGGTTGTTACAGCTTATACAGATGGATGAGAACTGTATTATGTGGATATCAGTCCAGGATTTTTAACATGGAATAGTTATAACCTCATATTGCAGGTCTGCAGAGAACAAGGAGAAATAATAATTTGTGGAGACCCTTCTACATTGGTGCAACAACAATGGTCCGGATGGACAGAAGTTTTCCTTGATAAATTATGTCCAAGAAAAGATTGGGTTCAATGACGTGCAAATTTCATTCTGCACCTTCAAGTAGATATGATTGTAGCACACCACAATCATATGTGGTTTAAATTTAAACTGCGACATCTTGGAGGAGCTTACTCTCCTCTTGAACCCCCTATTTTCACCCAACAGAAATTCAGAAGAATGGACAAAAATGGTCGCCTCTTAGATCATAAAATTCATACAAGAAGAATTCCTCTAAACCTTAAAGTTGAATCCATTTTTCAAGGAGAATTCTGTTGTATTCCTAATGAAGTCATGCTTGGATCCGATGTGGAAAAGTGTTTCTCAAATTGCTTATTTCGGGATACCGAATTTGGTTTAGATAATGATTCTCACTCTGATAGATTCGCTGGTTGTACATGTGGGGAAAACCCATGTATTTGTAATCATGACAATGAACAATGGAAAGCGTCGTGGGCCGCTAATAGTAGCTCCACTTTGTAAAAAGTCTAGTCTAGTTGTCAGTCCGTAGATTCTTTCACATGGCTTGGGTGACTTACCCAACAAAAGGTGCGATTTGATCCACTGCCATGAGATCCAAATCAAGTCTTTTTACCAATAGGTGTAAGTTTCGGGTAACCGGTTTACCGACTAAAATATGTATAAATAAGGTGCCCCTCCCCTCATTTGGGTGCCGAGTGTTTTTTGAGTCTAGTAAGCTTTCTACATTTTCTCTTTGTGTCGAGCACTGTGTATGCTCTCCCTCTGCGCCTCGAGCGATCAGTTGGGATCAAAAGCAGTGATCTCACTTGTAATGAGTCTGTAAAACCAGTAGCGGTATGCTCTCCCTCTGCACTTAGTGCGATCAGTTGGGATCAGAAAATCTAGTTAGTGTAAGTTTGCGCTTGTGATGATCTTTGCCCTCCGAAGACTAACAAGTTTTTGAGTCTGTATTAAGAGGTTGCTTTCATCAGTTGCGTTCGCGTTCGATCTTGGCGTCTCGCTCTTGGTACAGTAGATATTTGAAAATTTATTAAAGTGGATTTGTAAGGAATTCTTTCAATGAAAAACTTTCCTTGGACAATGTAGCAAATTCCTCGTCCATTAGTCCACTAGATCAACGACAAGTGTCCTAGCAAAGCTACCATTAATTTAGGCTTCTCTACAAATCTGAATTTCACAGATGAGGCGGCAGGCGGCTTATCATTTTTCACGCAGTTTTAGCATGTTCATGGTTTCATTTGATATCACTCATGGCCTCCCAAGTGTCGAAGCTCATGTGCTAAGATGGCTCAAGGCTTACCTATCTGTCAATTACCTGGATCAATTTTTCTCGATGCACAAACTCTTGGTAAGAAACCCAGGGGCTAGGCGGTTTTGTTTGATCTTTGGATGCCTATCATGTTTTGGGTTTTGTTTATTGTTGTGATAAAAATGGTTTCTTAATATATTGTTTCCATTGCGGTAAGAATTGAAGGCTTGGATGATGTAGCTCATGGTCATGACCCGCCTATCTCTTGCGGCTAAGATGGAGGAGACTCGGGTTTCATTCCTTGCAAACTTGCAAGAAAACAAACTTAGATCCCAAAGATCTGAGATTATTTCTTGTTATGGAGTGTTTTAATGCGAGAGAACTGATATTTTTGTGGGCGTTAGCTTTCCACCCGACCATTTGCACCGATCGGATGACCAGCAATGCGTGATGTGAAAGCTCACGCGAGCCAGGTCGTCCGATCGATGCAAATGGTTGGGTGGAAAGGTAAGATTCCAAATTCATCTTCGATCGTCGCACTATTCAAAGTTTCATCATTAAATTACTAAACATGTTTATAAAGTGCAGGGTGGATAATTATTTTCCCGCATGGATTTTCATTAACTGAATTTTAAATTTTATAATATGCAATGTCTTATTTTAAAGTTTCCAAGCTATGGACCTATTCCTGCCAATATGGGGGTGTCTTGGGGATGAGTCGGGTCAAAGCCCCAGGAAAACTAGTCCTAGTTTGAAGGATTGAAAGGGATTTTTTAGGATAAAAAGTAAGAATCACAACATAGTGGTGGTGGTAACATTATGGTTTTGGATATTTTTGTTCAGTCGAGCATTTTGGTGCCTACTTTTGAGTTCAAGTGATTTGATGCACTTTGCTATTTATTAGCTTTAGATACTAGGTTCTTTATTCTTTGATTTTTGTGACTTAGATTACTGAGTTCTTCACATGTCAGTTTGTTCTTCACTTGCCATATTTTGTTGGATAAGTCTTGATTAGTTTGAATCAAATTTTGCAAAAACAAATCGTCAACTAGGACTGGAAAACTGGGCATTTTCTTAGTAAATAGATGTTGTTTTTTCTAATGATCCTTCAAGATTCTACTATGAAGGCATATTCATTAATATTCATATTCCCAACTTTCTTAAACTATGTTTGAAAAAAAATCTTTTAAAGCCACTAGATACTGGTTTTTGCTAGCCTTTATTTCTGAAAAGAAGAATTTTCATCTTGCAGAGTAACTAACATTAGTTGATTGTCTTTTGGGTAAGGTTGAAGTGGGGTTCACTTATTTGTATCCTTAGTTTCAATCTTTGGTCCTTATATTGCAATCAAGAACAACATATATGTTCAATCTCTTCTCCATGGAATCTGAAAGCCCGTAGATAAACAACAACGAAAACAGGTTCATAATGGGTTGGAGATTGTTGGGGTGAGGAATGTTGGAATATTGAACAATACTAAGAGGGGAAGGTGAATCAGTATTGATAAATTTTAACAATTTAAACCACTTTTAATTTATTCATTAACACACATGATCAACAAGAATAAACAGAACACAAATTTATCGTGGAAGTCCAATTGGGTAAACCAGCAATACTTCCTATTACTGCAAAAATGTATTTACAAATAGTTTCTGCCAGCTTCTACAGACAAGGATGGTACTACACCTTGTTTACCAGCAACTACTGGAAGGAGGCTATGACCCCATGGTTTTATCAGCTGCTACTGAAAGGATGCTACCACACCTTATTTACCAGCTACTACTGGAAGGAGGCTACGACACCCTTGCAGGCTTGTACCCTACCCTTGCACCACCCTGCAACCCTAATATATATTTGTCAATCTTCCATATCTCTTTTTCCTTCAATCTCTGTCATAAATACTTATTCACATCATTGGTCTATGCCTCTTCTAGTTGTTGCTATAATCTCGATTGCAGAGAGGATTTCTTTCACTCGACACTTTGTCTATAAATACCCTCTCACACGTTTTATGTGAATGCATCTTTTTATCGTCGCACATTTTCATTCTTAGATCGTGTCACTTCATGAAAACTCAATTCTTCACTTTAAAAATTCTTTAACTCTATTTAGGTTTATCATTCATACCTTTCCGCAACAAAATCTCACCAAAATTGCCTCTCTGTAATGATAATTCTTCACCAGATATTCTTTTGAATTTTTCTTTTTTCACAATGATATTTCCGCAACAAAAATCCTTTCACAATTTTCTTTCCGCAACACATCCTTTCTGCAAACATCTTGAGTCATTGATCCATTTTGGGCGCTTTCTTGTCTGTCGATATGAGATCAGATTGCAGACACGCGTTTTGACTTTTCTCAACAATTCCTTCTGCAATTTCCTTTTCACAAGGTACTTTTTGCACCGTTGATTTCTTGCGGACTCTTCCCTAGTCGTTGATCTTTAGATTATATGCAGATTGCGGGTTTTCCAAATTTATTAAAAATGCTTCTGCAATCTTTCATCTCTTGCAGAGACTTTCCTGACCGTCGATCTTCTAGATTGCGGGTTACGAATTATGGGTTCATAAAATCTCAAACGTTACTTCTGCAATTCCCTTTCCGCAATTTTTCTTTTGCACTGTCAATCTCTTGCAAATGCTTTCTTGACCGTCGATCTTTTGGATTGTAGATTGTGGAATGCAGAATCACACTTCCATATTTTGGACCTTCGCAATTTTCTTCTGCATTTCTTCTGAACCATCAATTTCCTTGTGGGTTCATTCTTGACCGTTGATCAACAGTCAAATGCGGATTTGTGAATCTTCATTTTTCTTATGCAAAAATTATTCACCACCGTCGATCTTCTCAAAATCGGCTTCCGCATTTTCTCTCGACTGATATGGGTCATTGATTTCTTTGTGGGTTCACTCCATACCGTCGATCTACGATCAAATGCGAATTGTGCTATAATGTTGTGGATCGCTTTGCAACCGTAGATCTTCTACAAACTTTCTTCTAACCATCGGATTTGTTCATTGACGCCTCTTCCAAAAAGTAGGGGGCCTGACAGGTCGTCCAGGACTCCAAGCTGGTGACTTCTTGTGGAGTCTAAGCACCTAGAGCCCCCTGAATACCTTTTCTCTATGCGTTGAATAACCATAGTGAGGCAAGTGCATATAAACACATACAAACTCAAACGCGTTGCAAATGTGGGATAAGTCCCAATCGTCGAATCAATTTGCATCGTTGATCACCTGATCTGGCGGTTGTTGATTCTTCATAATGAATTTTGTTGCAGATCCTCATCTCCTTTGCCTCTTGCATCGATCAACCACTACTTCTCGAACTACCATCTACTGCAGATCCTCATATTTTTTGCCCCTTGCATCGATTCGACCGCTACTCATCAAACTACCATCCAACTTTGTAATTCCTTCGTCTTACACTGATTTTTCCCTATCATCATGTTCAATGTTTATTCCTTTATCATTTCTAAACTCTTTCGACATCAATTGACAACTATTTTCAACATTCTCCCCCTTTGGCATTGATGGCAACATTTTCTCTTGGTCAATTTTCTCCCCCTTTGATAGCAATGACAAAGGCTTCCTTCTGATAGCTCCCCCTGTCATCATATCTCCCCCTGATATTATGCTTCTACGTATACAACTATTGTAAGGAGATTACTCCCAACTTCCATCTAAGATGCTCAAAAGATTCCTTGTGTAGTGGCTTGGTAAATATATCAGCTATCTATTGTTTTGTGTCAACATACTCTAGTTTGACAACCTTCTAGGATACTTGTTATCTTAGGAAGTGATACTTTATTGGTATGTGCTTTGTCTTGCAGTGCACAACAGAACTTTTTGACATATTCATGGCACTGGATTATCACAATTTATTACTATCGGGTGCTCATACTTCACAAGTAAGTCTTCTAGTGTATGTTTCATCCAAATGACTTGAGTGCAACATGACACAGCGGCAATGTATTTGGCTTATGTTGTGGAGATTGAAATGGAGGATTGTTTCTTGCTTGACCAAGATACCAAACAATTTCCTTAGAAGAATGATGCTCCACTGGTGCTTTTTTTTATCATCAAAACTTCCCACCCAATCCGCTTCAGTAAATGATTTCAAGATGAAGTCTTGACTTTTCAGGTACCATAACCCATACTCCAAACTACCTTTCAAATATTTGAAGATTCTTTTACTGATGTTACATGTGTTTCTTTGGGGCTTGACTGGAACCTAGCAACCAAACCTACAACTTGCATCACATCTGGTCTTGTAGTTGTTACATATAGCAGGTTTCCTATCATGGATCTATACATGGTATGGTCCACTTCCAGAGACTCATCGTCCTTACTTAATTTACAACTTGTGATCATAGGAGTACTAATAGGTTTGGAGTCTTCCATCTTAAATATTTTAAGCATGCCTTTGATTTACTTAGTTTGAGAGATAAAGATTCCTTTGTCTATTTGGTAAACTTGTAATCCCAAAAAGAATGTTAGTTCACCCAACATTGACATTTCGAATTCCTTCTTCATTTCAGAAGCAAAGTTTACACTTAGTATTTGTAATTTGCTTCCAAATATGATGTCATCTACATAAACAACAACAATGATCATATTTTCATCTTCAATTTTTTAGAAGAGATTACTTTCAGTGGTGCCTCTCTTAAATCCTTACTGCTTTAAGTAGTTGTCCAGCCTTGAAAACCACGCCCTTGGAGCTTGTTTGAGGTCATAGAGTGCCTTTTTCAATTTACAAACATAGTCCTTGTTTTATTATAAGAGAAAACCTTCAGGTTGTTTAATATAAACTTCTTCTTCTAGTTTTCCATTCAGAAATGCAGACTTGAAATCCATTTGATATATTGTTGCAGCTGCAACTTTTCTCCCAAATTTTTTAAAATTTTGGACCCTCCTTTTAATTTTTATCTTGCCTAAGATTGTTTGGATTGCTGAACTCCGTTTCTGTTTTCCCTCTACTACAAACTTGGATTGTTTGAAGTTGAAGTGAGGTCAATTGCTTTCATGCTTTTCGAAAAACCGCTTCCTGTCTGCAAATGCGTTAACGGTGGAGTTTTGAAAATGATGTCTTTTTGGTCTAAATGATTTCCTTCATCACTATCGAAAGTATATTTACGTTCGAGTCGGAGCTTGTTTCTCTTTGCTGCCACTGTTTCAGAGGTTAAACGAATTGATTTCATCGCTGCCTAGCCTAAATCTTTCGAACACTTAACACTTTGTTTTTCGATAAATTTTCGCTGTCGAAAGTTTTTTGGACAGTAAAACGGGGCTGTAGTTCTCTACGCAGCCGCCGTTGCGAAAGCTAAAACGTTGAATGTTCCAATGGTTAGCTCTTTTCTTTTCCGATGCTAAGGTTTTTTACTTTGCAATATTTTTTGTTTTTTGCTCTCGGAACGGTTTATAACTTTAATTGGAAGCCATAGTCCTTATGTCGTCCGCCATTGCAACTCCTCAGCAGACTAACCATCCGACGTAGATGTTTCTTTCACCAATCACGTAGTTTTATTGTTTCAAAAATTTTGCCTTGCGATGATTTTTTCTTTTGTTTCGCTATCGAAAAGTTTTGACAAATAGTTGGAGTTTAGTCTTCCCAATCATCGACGTTTTTCATTTGTTGCGGAAGCCATAGTCAATGTGACTCCTGTCGTTGCAGTTGTGCAGTGCACTTTCTCTCCGATGGTTAGTTGGTTCATATGTCGACGCAGTACCAATTAGGCCTCCGAGCTTCCAACGACTGATATCCTTAGTTGGTCGCGGAGCCTATAGTCTTTCTGTCACCCGCCATTGCGGTTCCACTAATCACCCAATCCTTAGAGTTTCCATTCACCAATGAAAGTTTGTTGTGGTCCGTTTCTTAGTATTTTTCCCGCCTTTCTCGTGTGCTTTTACCCTATTTTTCGATGGCGGCTCCTTTGTCATTTTTCATGCTGTCATTGGAGGATGTCAAGTTGGTCCAAATACGGCTGGGATTGAGATAAAGAGTATGATCTTTCAAGATCATTTTTTTTTAGTTGGACAGTGGGTTTAGAAAAAAAATTCAGACCCAGCTGTCAGGATTTTCCGTGCATTTTCATGTTTTCTTTTTATGCATTAACATTGTTTAGAGTTCATTTTACAGAATGCATGTATTAATGCAGTTCGTATTACTTTATTAAACCCTGAATGGTCTAAATCTGGTATTTTCAGGACAGGATGATCACTGCGAATAAGGTGTGTTCAAAAAACAAAGTAGAAGGGAGGAAGCAAGGAAGGAAATGGTAGAAGAATGAAGAAGCATAAATAGAGAAAAGAAGAAGGAAGTCGGTCTAAGCTCAACAGGATCTAGCCAGAGACCAACGGATTACTAAGCATAATAAATATAGGCAGAGGCCCATGCTTGAAAAAGTTCGGCAGTTACCAAGCTGGTCCCTTTTCATAAGATGCTTTTAAATCGTAAATTTGAAATTTAACGTTTGTATGAGTCATGAGCACTCACAAAAAGACAAAACTGTGAGATTAAATGGTTAGGGGAGCCCAAAGGTCACCTGGTGGGGCAACCCAAAGGTTTTGTTGTTTTTGTATAAATATAGGAAAGTTAGAGGGAATAAAGGACTTTTTCCCAGTGAGATTTGTGAAGACATATTGTAAGAAGAATTATTTCCTTTTGCAATAGATAATTACAGTTTTCCTGTTGAAGAAAGCTTGGTGGAATGTTCAAATGTTGTGCTATGGATTTGTTGAAGAGGAACTATTTCGTTTTCAGCTTTGTGTCCATTAAATGTGAGATCGTTCTAAATCTTTGAACCTCTGTTCTTGTATGAGTGATATCTGGTTTATTTCATGAAAATTTCCACTATGAGTAATGAGTGTTGTTCATAAACAATTGGCTATCTGGTTGTTCAAATATCTTTGATTGTTCATGTGTTTGAAAGAAGTATCAGCTATCTGTGATTTTTCATACTGCATGTACAAAATACATTACTCATTAACAAATGATAATCTTGCTCCCTAGGGATAGGTTAGGTAGTTAGTTTTAATTCCTTGTTGTGTGTGATTTAGATGCAAGAGAGACTAAGATGAGAGGTAAGAACCTACGCATCACATTGTGACCACTCCTTGCATTCTCAATCAATCTGCATTTTGAGATAAGCACTTGCATGTCATACTTAAAACTAAAAAACACAAAAATATACACGGTGGATCGGGCCGCAACCGGTAAAACCTTTTTATTTTTGTTACTTCACCTACGGTAGCTGGACCGCAAACCGGATGGATTCCCTACACCAAACAGTCACGGGCTAATTGGGAACGTTGACTGGGGAGAATCCCTTGCTGTTGTTGCCTACAAATTTCCAGGCCTCAACATATACTTTAAAATTTTTATGGCATGAAAGTGATAAAAACATTTTGATTGCTTCAAGTCTTGCTACAGGAGTATAAGTTTCTTCAAAATCAATCCCTTCCATTTGAGCATACCCTTCACATACTAATATTTCCTTGTTCCTTATCACTTGAACATCTTATTGAATTTGTTCTTGAAAACCCATTTGGTCATTATAATATTTTTGTCTTTGGGTCTTAGGACAAGTTCCCAGGTTTCGTTCTTCTCAATCTGATCCAATTATTCATTCATGGCTTCATCATTCTTACTAGCTTCTGTAAAATTCTTAGGTTCCACTACTGATAGTAGGGCTTGCTCATTAAATAGTAGTTGCCTCCTCGTATTGACTCTGGCATCTTTGTCACCGATGATGTATGTCTTAGGATGATCCTTTTGTACTCTTTTAGATGGAGTTTTTGTATCATATATTGGAGAATCTCCTTGACGTTCCTGTGTATATTCTTCCTCTAGTTATTCTTCTTCATCGAGAATACTTTCATCTTTTTGCAGCTCTTCCTTTTCTTCATCATTTGTACTTACATCACCATCATGAATTCTTATTCTTCTTGGTTTTATGTCATCTATTATTACATCTGCACTTTCTACGATCTTTTGTAACCTTTTATTGTAACATCTATACGCCTTCTTGGTGGATGAATATCCTAGAAATATTCCTTCATCAATCCTAGAATCAAACTTTCCAAGATAATCCCCGTTCCTTTTAAAGTAGCAATTGCTTCCAAATACTCTGAAATACTTTACTGAGGCTGGTCTTCCATACCATATTTCATAAGGAGTCTTGTCCTTATTCAGTCTGAGTTGTCCTCTATTAAGTACATAGACAACTATGTATATTTCTTCTCTCCAATATGCATCTGACAGCTTTGATTCATTAAGCATTTTTCGGGCAACTTCTTGGACTATTCTATTCTTCCTTTCAACAACACCATTTTGTTGAGGAGTCTTTGCAGCTGAAAATTGTCTTTTAATCCCATGTATCTCACAAAAATCATTGAACTCGTTTGAGGTAAACTCTCCCCCATTATCCGATCTAAGACACTTGATTTTCTGATTTGTTTCATTTTCAACCATTTCTTTGAAGATTTTGAGATTTTCAAATGCTTTTGATTTTTCTTTGAGAAAAGGTACCCAAGTCATCCTTGTGTAGTCATCAATGAGCAGCATAAAATAGTATTCCCGTTGCAGAATTTTAGTCCTTGTTGGTCCACAAATATCAAGGTGAACTATTTCTAGAGGATGTGAGGTCATATGTTCTTTTGTTTTGAAACTGGCTTTAGTTTGCTTCCCATGCTGACAATGTCTACAAACTAAGTTTAGAGGTTTCACAATTTTAGGCAAGTCTCTCACAGCTTCTTTCTTACTTACCTTGACAAGGTTATCAAAGTTTAAGTGTCCCTTCCTTATGTGCCATAACCAACTTTCATCAACCATACTCAAGTAACATTGATTTTCATTTTCTAGAATGTATACATTTGCTTGAATTCCTTACAGCAGTGCCAACACTTCTTCCCGAGTCCTTTTTTCTGATTTCACATTTCTCAAAGTAAAAAATACAGATGTGCCCTTGGTCACATGTTTGACTTGTACTGAGGAGATTAGGCTTAAGGTTTTCTACCAACGACACATTTTCTACTTTGATCTTACTATTGACAACAGTTGTACCTTTGCCAATTATTTTGGAAGTCATATTATCTCCAAATGTGACTCTACCCTTATTATCTTTTCTTAGTTTTATGAATTTGTTTGGGTCACCTGACATATGTTTTGAACACCCACTATCCAAATTCCATAGATTTTGTTTCTCTGTTGCACATAGGGCAATCGTGGAACTCTCATTTTCTTCCTGTTTCTTCCAATTCTTCTTTTGTTGTTTGTCTTGAAACTCATTTGCAACAGTCTTCTTTGTAGGAGTCATCATTTTACAATCTTT
Organism: Pseudotsuga menziesii; assembly: GCA_001517045.1. Taxonomy (NCBI): domain Eukaryota; kingdom Viridiplantae; phylum Streptophyta; class Pinopsida; order Pinales; family Pinaceae; genus Pseudotsuga; species Pseudotsuga menziesii. The sequence continues at coordinate 1,030,694 of LPNX010364034.1, read as the reverse complement.
TGCCATATGTCCATGGTTATTACATTTGTAACACTCTAGGTCATATCTTTGAATAAGTGTAAAACGAGTATGATTCCTTTCTTCTGGTTTGTCACTAGGTGAATTCTTCTTATATTCATGAATCTTTCCATAGGCTCTGCAATTTAGGGCTTTATGACCAAAGTTATTACAAAAGTAACAATGAGCAAGGAAGATCTGTTGATATATGCTTGTCATTGGTTTCATAGGCATCACATTAGTCCTATTTTTGTCATGAGAGTTTGGAATAGATTTCTTGCTTTCTTCCTTCTTAACTGGACTCTTTAGTGCGGCAGCATAGCTTTTTTTATTTCCACCTTGATTTTTGAAAGAATAATAATTTGGCCTACATCCTAGTCCAAATTTATTATTTGAAGGTCTTTGGCTATTTAGGATATCATCTAAGATCTTTGAGTTGCCCTCAAATTTTGATTTCATAGCTTCTTCATCAAGATGTTTCCTAAACTGCATGATCTCTTCTTCAAGCTTTTCAGATTCTTGTATTCTTATTTTGAGTTGCAAATTTAGGTCCTCTTCAATCCTTTTGTCCTCTAGAATTTGAGTTTCCAACTCGCTAATAACATGGTTTGACTTTTTGTCATTTCTCTTGCATTTTTCAAGTTCTTCAAGAGCACTAATGAGTTCAGCTTTTAAGTCTACTTCACCTTCCTCATCTTATTCACCATTCTAAGATTGAGTATCTACTCCCATGAATAGAATTTATGTTTCTTCATCTCCACTTGTATCTTCATCTTCATTATCTTCCATTGTGTAAAGAATATTATTTTTATCATAGTACTTCTTTTTGTTTCCCATTTTGCCCTTTTTGAACTTCCTTGAGGCTTCTTTCTCATCACTATCATCTTGTTTAGGGTAAGAACATTTTGAAGCAAAGTGTCCAATTATTCCATATATAAAACACTTTAGGGGTAGCTTTCCTTTGTATTTGCAAGTACCTCTCTCAATTTTTTAATAAAGAGGGCTTCTTCATCATCTAAAATCTATGAATGGTTTTTGGATGGGGCTTTGGACTTCTTTGATTCATTTATGGATTTGAATCCCACCTCTTTTCTTGAAGAATCATTATGTCCTGTTCTCTTCTCGTATGCAGTGAAGATCCCATGTAGTTCAACTATTGTTTAGGCATCAAGGTCATCTCGTTCTTCTAGAGTGGACACCTTTGATTCCTACTTTCTTAGCAATGTTCTAAGTACCTTGTTGACTACTTCTCTTTCTTTTAATTCTCCTCCAAGGCCTCTAATAGCGTTTACAAATTCATCTACTCTTAGAAGGTATTCTCCAATATTTTCTTCTTCTTTCATTTTTACGCTTTCAAACTGTCCTTTATATGTCTGAAGCTTGGATTCTTTGACTTTTGATGCTCCTTCATAAACAATACTTAACTTATCCCAAGCTTATTTGGCAATCTTGCATCACATGACTTTTACAAACACAGATATTGTCCATCCACTCAAGATGGAATTTAGGGCTTTTGCATTACCCTCATATTGATCTAGTTCCAGTATGTCTATAGGTAGGTTGTCTACCATTTTATACTCCTTTTCAATTTCTGCCCAAACCTTCCATCCAAGAGACATCAGATGGCACTTCATTCTCACACCCCAATATGCATAATTTTCTCCAATGAATAATGGTGGTTTGTTGGTGGCTAACCCTTCTTGTTGATCCATAGTGGTTTTTAAGTAGGATCTTCCTTCCAGTGGTTAAATTGTGATGAAGGAACTTGCTCTAATACCAATTGTTGGAATATTGAACAATACTAAGAGGGGGGTGAATCAGTATTGATAAATTTTAACAATTTAAACCACTTTTAATTTATTCATTAACACACACGATCAACAAGAACACACAGAAGACAAATTTATTGTGGAAGCCCAATTGGGTAAACCACCAATACTTCCTATTACTGCAAAATTGTATTTACAAATATTTTTTGCCTGCTTCTACAAACAAGGATGGTATGACACCCTATTTACCAGCAACTACTGGAAGGAGGCTATTTACCAAAAAAAAAAATCTTACCAAAATTGCCTCTCTGCAATGATAATTCTTCACCATAAATTCTTTTGAATTTTCCTTTTTTCGGAATGATATTTCCGTAAAAAAAATCATTCCGCAATAGATCCTTTCTGCAACCATCCTGATCCGTTGATCCATTGCAGACTCTTTCCTGTGCATCGATCTGAGATCGGATTACAGACGCGTCTTTTAACTTTTCTCAACAAGTCCTTCCACAATTTCCTTTCAGTAACTACTTTTCCAGAAGGTACTTTTCACGCCTTTGATCTCTTGCGGACTCTTCCCTGGTCGTTGATCTTTAGATCAGATGTGGATTGCGGATTGTGGGTTTTCCAAATTTCTTAAAAATGCTTCCATAATTTCCTTTCCGCAATCTTTCTTCTACACCATCAATCTCTTGCAGAGTCTTTCCTGGCCGTCGATCTTCTAGATTGCGGGTTCATAAAATCTCAAATGTCACTTCCGCAATTCCCTTTCCGCAATTTTTCTTCTACACCATCGATCTCTTGCGAATTCTTTCCTGACCGTCGATCTTTCGTATTGCGAAATGTGGAATCACACTTTCATATTTTGGACCTCCACAATTTTCTTCTGTGACTTTTGTTTCTACATTTTCTTCTAAACCGTCGATTTCCTTACGAGTTCATTCCTGACTGTTGATCTACAATCAATGTGGATTTGCAAATCTTCATTTTTCGTATGTGGAAATCTTTCACCGTCGTCGATCTTCTCAAAATCGGCTTCTGCATTTTCTCTCGACTGATATGGGTCGTCGATTTCTTTGCGGGTTCACTCCAGACTATCGATCTACGATCAAATGCATATTGCGCTATAATGTTGCGAATCACTCTGCAACCATGGATCTTCTGCGAACTTTCTTCTAAGCGTCGAATCTGTTCATTATCGCCTCTTCCAAAAGGTAGGGGGCCTGACAGGTCGTGCCGGACCCCAGGATGGTGACTTCTCATGGAGTCCAATCACCTAGAGCCCCCATAATAACTTTGCTCTATGTGTTAAATAACCATAGTGTGGCCAATGCATATAAAAACATAGAAACTCAAATGCGCTAGAAATGTGGGATAAGTCCCAATCGTTGAATCAATATGCACTGTTGATCACCTGATCGGACGATTGTTGAGTCTTTGTAATGAATTTTGCTACATATCCTCATCTCCTCTGCCTCTTGCCTTAAACTACCATCTGTTGCAGATCCTCATCTTCTTTGCCTCTTGCATCGATTCGACCGCTACTCATCGAACTACCATTTGACTTTGTAATTTATTTGTCTTACACTGGGTTTTCCTTGTCATCATGTTCACTAGTTATTCCTTTGTCATTGCTGAACTCTTTTGACATCAATTGACAACTATTTTCAACAAGGAAGAGACACAAAGTTATAAGGACAAACTGGATAGAAAAGGCTCAGTAATCATTACAAGCATATCAAAGGATGGAGCAGTTGTGTCCAACAAAGAATTATTTCCTATATGCATACCAATTATTGTGGCTCTCACTCGGAATATCGTATGATTCGTTGCAAGACACTCAAAACGAGTTTAAAAATATCGATAGAAATTGCAAATTCGACATGGGTTAGGGTTTACACAAAATCGTGGGTTAAAATTTCGATTCTCCTAGAATCTTAACTTTTAAGGTTTGCTTTGGTATTGAAATTTCTTTTTTATTTGAATTATTATTTTTATATTAGATAATTAAGTGTTTGAAAAAGGTAATTGCATTATGGTTTTTAACATTTATTTTTACCATTATGGAAATTCAATCTAATTTTGAATTGTTAAAATTCTTATTTCTAATATAAAAATAAGATTTTTAGTTCTAGTGGGGTTCACTTCTTCATCTCCTTAGTTTCGATCTTTGGCCTTTATGTTGCAGTCAAGAACAACGTAGATGTTCAATCTCTTCTCCATGGATTTGGAAAGCTCATGGATAAACAACAACGAAAACAAGTTCATAATGGGTTGGAGATTGTTTTGGGTGAGGAAGAGACACATAGTTATAAGGCCAAACTAGACAGAAAAGGATCAATAATCACTACAAGCATATCGAAGGGTGGAGTTGTGTCCAATAAATATTTATTGCCTATATGGATACCAATTATTGTGGCTCTCACTCATAATGTCGTATGATTCCTTGTAAGACGCTCAAAATGAGTTTAAATATCTCGACATAAACTACAAATTCAATATGGGGTTAAGGTTTACACAAAACCATGGGTTCAAGGTTCGATTCTCCTAGAAGCTAAATTTTCAAGATCTGCTTTGGTAATGAAATTACTTTTTTATTTTAATTATTTTTGTATATTAAGTAATTAAGCGTTTGGAAAAGATAATTCCACTATGATTTTTAACATTTATTTTTACCATTAAAATTTAATATAATTTTGAATAGTTAAAATTCTTATTTCTAATATAAAAATAAGATTTTTAATTAAATTATTTTTTCAATTTTAACTATTGATGTCTACTTTCTATAAATTAAAAATGATTGTTTTTCTAATTTTTAAATAAAATAGGTTAAACCAAATGAAAATATCAAATTCATAAAATATTTAAAATGCTTATATTTATTTGGATCTATCCTTGGATGGATTATTGTGAAAATAACGAAGCCTCCAAAATATTTAAATGGCATAATTGTTGCAAAGGTAGGTGGACTTAATTTTGTTTTATTGTGTAGTTAGATTATTCATAAAATAGTAGATTTTATATGTAAACTTACGGAAATACAATGGCACAACTAAATGTGTGTCCTCTTCATGTGATAAGTAGGTTAAATGCGAGGTTAATATTTGATCACTTGCTTTATATTTTTTTATTGCAAAAATAGATTGTGATCACTTGCTTTATAATCATCTATATATGAAGTAGCAAAGAGCATGATTCTTAACCATTTTCATAAAAAAGATTAGTTGAAGGATGGAAGCATATTACATTTTTAAAATTCACAATGTTGATGCTTTAAACTGAAGTATCTTCCTCTTTAATAACGTTGTTAAATTCTAATCCTATACAAGAAACATGGAAAATCTTCTTCTCATCGTTGTTTCTGCAATGTGTCAAGAATGGGAAGACCCTTTGTAAAACCCAGTGTTTGCGAAGTAAATTGAACATATGCTTCATTTTTTATGGCAATATGATTTTACTTAGATATTAATCCTATGGACTATAAACATAGTATTACAACTTTCTTTATGATTAGAAACCCAAATGTCCTCAATTCCACCCTTCATAACTTTACTTCCTACTAGTTATGTTCATATTATGTAGATGATAAATCCAAACAAGGTGAATCCCTTTGTTATTTTCTAGTGCATTTCATAATGGATTTTCATCTTGGTAGTATCTACATATGGACATATGCCTACAATCTTATAGAATTAGCAAGCCAAATTCATGAGAAACAGGAATTAGAAAATGAATTTCATGAAAAGATCCCAAAATTGGCTATTTAAATGTTGGAAAAACGTCTAAACTTTTGTAGACAATCCAAATTATTCCCGAAGTTCCAAGTTTTGGAGGAGATTATCCTTCTGAAGAATAGAAGGCAAGCGACATGGTGACGATTTCATTGCCATTGGTTACTTTCAAATGAGGATTTCATTACATGCATGAAACTACAAATCTAATTCTTTAGGAGATGAAAGCAACTCAAAAAAAGTTAAACACTACATGCATGAAACTACAAATCTAATTCTTGAGGAGATGAAAGCAACTCCTACTATTGTTGTGGTAAGTCATTCAGATATGCATGCAGATGTTTGTAGGCCTAATGATCATTTCCAATAGTAAGCTTGGGATTTGATATGATAGATAGTCACCACTTGCATTTGTTGTCCCATATCAGCATAAACAATAGTCACACAAACAAAGGAGAATGGGAAGATATGAAGTATTAATGAAGATAAAAGGAGTTGCAATGCGGTTCATATTTGCAAGGAGTTGTAGCAATAGATTGGGGAAATGGAAGCATCAAGTTTAGGTTGATCGCATGATAGTTTACAACTATGATCTGACTTGTATATGCACTTTGTAATAAAGTCTAACATCAACCTAATCCCAAACCACTAACATATACTGAAAAATAGTTGTTACTCTCTTAATCATCTACAGTCACTTGAGCTTCATCTCCAGACATCATTCCTGTAATTTTCAGATATGTGATGATTGTTGAAACATGTTGTAAAAATATTCTTTAGTGGTTGTTGGACTCATTGGATTGTATGCAAAGAAACCCACGTCTGTATCGAAGGATACCAATAGCATGTTTTACAGCATAAGTGTTGTAGCCTATAGCAAGTGTACCTCATTTGAGGCATTGAGTCTCCAACTCTCCATAATGGTTGCTTCAAGATTGTTCAAAGTGTTAGCGAATGATTGTGTTTGCACCAATTTTTATCCCCTTAAATGTTAAATATTAAAGAAGAAACAGTAAAAGATGGAAAACACAAGTGGGCATATTGAGTGCCTTCTCACTATTAAGCAGCAACATATATAAGACTACATCACAATAATACCATGGGCCAATACTATGTATGGGCCAAAAAATATTATGGGTCGCTAATCAATATAAGGTGACCAAATCAACTACGCAACTAACTAACTAATTAATGATGCATTTGACTAGTGAGGTTACATTCTTTAGAACACCCCCTTAATCTCAACTGGTAGAATATCTTCATAAATGTCAATGCCTATGTGTTCTCTCTGATATTCAAATGCATTTGTTCCCAATGGTTTGGTGAACATATCAGCCAATACTCCTTAGAGCCATAAAACTGTAAAGAGATTTGTGCATCATTGACTAACTCACGAATGAAATGATAGAAAATGTCAATGTGTTTGCTTTTTCTATGAAATAAATTATGTTTGGACAACTGTATTGCAGAGTTATAATCATAGAAAATAGAAGCTGGATCCTTTTCAATGTGTCCCATGTCCTTTAGAGTCTTATTAGCCAAGATGCATGGCAAGTTGTTGTGGTGGCTGCTACATATTCTGCTTCTCCAGAAGACATGCTGACAATGGGTTGTTTCTTAGATGCCCAAGAGATCATATTTGTACCCAAACGGAAAGCATAACCAGAGGTGTTTTTCCTTTCATCAATACTTCCTGCAAAATCACTGTCAGTGGAACCTGTGAGAGTATTGTTTGGTGTATGAGTGTACGAGAGTCCATACCAAGAGTGCCTGCAACATATCTCAGAATTCTTTCTCTAACTTTCCAGTGAGAATCTTTGGGAAACTCCATAAATCTGGAAATAATACTAACAACATACATCAGATCAGGTCTAGTAGCAGTCAAATACACTAAAGTTCCTACCATTCCTTTATATAGTGTAGTATTTACTATTGGTCCATCGTCACTTTTTGTTAACTTGGTGCCTAGATCAATGGGGGTTTCTGCTGGTCTACATTTATCCATTCTGAATTTCTGGAAAATATCAATAGCATACTTATGCTAACAAATGAAAATACCTTGATCAACTTGAGTAACTTCCTAGATCATTCATTTCAAATTATTTTTTCATGATTGTCCTGAATTATTCAAGCATTAAATTACCAGTCTAAATTGTCTCATCAACATAAATACATTCAATATAATTTTCCTTTTTTGAAATTTCGTAGAAAATTACAAATTGGGCAAAATTCGAGCTTAACTAGTCATGACTCTAGAGGGTTCCAACTTTCACCAAATGGTCATGAATTTGAAAGAAAATGGTACGGTAAGCCTTAAAACATACCAAGGTGGTTTATGGAAAATTTGTATCTGACTTTAGACTTCTGAAACCTTGTTTGGGGCCGATGACAAAAAGGCCAAAATTACTAGGAAATTGTGATGAAATCCCCCCTAGGGTGTAGGCCAACTACGAACCTCCCAAATTTGTAAGCAAGGTATGGGGACTGATATAATACCTCATGGACTTTAATTACACATGTTTATTATTTCTGCAAACTGGTTATAGAGTTTCACATTCATTTGATAACTTTCGGTGAGATTGCTTATGGGGAAATTGCATAACTAGCTCGATTTTGACATATGAAAGGTAGAGTTAAAGGCTCAAATAAGGATGTGACATATAGAGAACATATACAACATAACAATTTCTTCTAAAACATTATTAAACACCATGTAAATCGCCTCATACAATTATTGTATACAACTCATTCAATATGGGAGTCAAATACATGAAAACTAGTGAATTAGTAGCATGGAATTGCAAGAGTTTCACATATATATTTCTTGGATTTGGACCCACAGAGCATAGGGACATGAAATTACAGAGTAATATGTCATATATATCTTTCACAACATCATAAAACTCATAGAACATCCCTCATACAAATCTTATACAAGAATCCTTCAAGATTGAAGCCAAAGTCATGGAAACTAGTGATTCAATGGCATGGGAATGCAAAAGTTTCACATATGGATTTATTGGATTTCAACCCACAAAGCATAGGGAAATGAATTTACAGAGTAACAAATAATATATTTTTGTCACAACATCATCCAACTCATAAAATATCCCTCATACAAATATGGTATAAAGCTACTTCAAGATTGAAGCCAAAATCCATGAAAACTAGTGATACAATGGCATGAGAATGCAAGCTTTTCACACAGGAGTTTCTTGGATTTAGATATGAATAGAATATGGGAATGAAAGTACAGATTCTTACATAATATATGGCTTCCCCAACATCATAAAACTCATATAAAATTCCTCATACAAATCTGATATAAAACCACTTCAAGATTGAAGCCAAATCCATGAAAACTAGTTATTTAAGAGCATGGGGAATGCAAGCCTTTCATACATGTATTTCTGATATTTATACTTAAATAGAATATGGATATGATATTACATATCCATACATAATATACCCAATATTGGGCATCAAATATCCTCAGCAAATTGCAAGCACCACTCCAACAAGAGAGTGTGGGGGAATGTAGAAGAAGGAATGAGAGAATAGGGAGATAGATGAGAATTCGACTGTATGGAACTTCAACCTGCAACAAAAACTCCTTCATAAATCTCCAATGATATTTCTTAATGGCCTCTCCATCAACCAACTTTGAAATGAATCCAACTCCCTCGAAATTGGTTCACAAGCAGGGAGAGTGAACACTCACCATGCAATGGACAAGCAAAAGCTCTCCAAAATGCAAAAGGCCAATTAAAAAAATATCAAAATATATTCTCCTTCCTCATAACATCCTTTTATTAACTTCATGAGGCCTCCTAAGGTCTATTATCCCTCCATAAGCTTCCTCCAACTCATCTTAGTGGTTTAGTAACTATCATGACACTTGTCTTCCTCTTCATGCTCCAATTCTTTCCCCAATTCGAATGCCTGCCTCTAAATCCAAAATTCGACCTCTTGGTGGATATTTTTAGCCCTTTTCATGTCATATTTGTCATATTTCAACAATCAGGTCTGAATTTTTCATACTTGTCATATAATCTTTCATCATTTTTTGTCATATAGTGCATGTAATCTCCTTCCAAGTGGCAAACATTGTCTTCTAGTCTCTTCCTCTTCCATGGGATTTACTCTCCTTTACTAATTGAAATTCCTTGGCTCATTATATGATATTTGGTACCAAATCACCATCCAATAACTTTACATTACCCATGTGTTCGAATTTGAATGAATATCATGACAAGTGTGTGGGGAATCTAGTCACCCAAAGGCTCCACAATCTCCCAAGTGTCTTCATGAACCCATGCCACCTTATTTTCTTTGAATTTATCATTTATGTGACCCATTTAAATGTGAATATGGTAAACTAAATTCATTTTGGGTCCATATCCCCTTATTACAAAATTTATGTCTCCATTTCAACCCAGGGAACTAGTAGGTTAGTGAAACATTATTTGAAAATAGTCTTATTTGGAAATTATCTAATTGGGGACATGACAGTGCTCTGCATTCAATATTTCTTGTCCTCAATAAATTCCAAGCTTGTATCCTGCAAATTTTTTTCATATTCCCAATTGGCATCCTCATTTGGTACTCCTTCCTTTGCACCAAGTGCTCTCTTATGATTCTGCTCATTAATTTTCTTTAGCTGCAATTTGAGTAGTGGCATTCATCTATTGCAATTTTTTGTTCCCAAAAGTAAAGAGATTTGGATTGTGCATATTGATATATCCTGTAACATCACCACTAACACCAAAGGATTAATCAAATCCATAAAAACCAAATTTGTACAAATAATATTTACCTCCATATTTTGGAAACCTTTTATGAACTTTCACCCCTTTTGCTTCTATATAATTCTTTGAAGTTGGTACCGAGTTACCAAACTTTGAGTTTATTAATATTCCAAGAAAATTTTAGATAGGAACCACCATGCTTATTGCTGCACTACTTCGATTACAATCGTCTTCTCAAGTGGTGACTAAATCTCCAATGTTGCTTGTTGCCCCCACAATTGAAACCAATGAGACCAAAAATGATCCCAGAGTCCCATATGATCATAATACATGCATGGTGTAAAATGTCTATGATGAAATTCCATGAATACCAAGCATGTGAAAATTGAATCGATCTCTCAAAAGGTCTCTCACATAGAAAACTGGAACACTACTCTGAAAAGATGAACTCAAACAACTGAAGGTTGGTTTGCTTTCTCAAACCAACAATCTAACTGCTACTCTAAGTGAGATGAAAGAAAGCAATTACAAGATCCCATTGCTTGTATTACACCCTTAAAAACATCATGAGTGCAAAATATAGATCATGAAAGTACATAACAACATCATACAAATGTACATCAAGAAGGTACCTCATCAAATAATCATGAAAGTGCTTGTACATCCAAGTAAGCAGATCATCATGTGGCCCATACACACAAGTATCAAGTATTATATCAGGTATTCCCCAATGACATAGGTGAGGATCCTATGTCCCATAATGTTGCTCCAAAAAAGTATAATGTGCATTAATATAATCCGCCATGTGTTCTTTCATCCAAGAAGTGAATGAAGAACCTCCACCAAAATCTGAACCAAATAAGGAGCAAAGAAAACATGAAGACGTCAAGTCGCTCAAAGAAGTGTCATCAATGCACCCCATGAATATGTATATCATCATGATGAAACAAAGATTTCTTCTGAAAATGTAAATAAGAATGTGCTATAGTCATGTCATCATCAAAAGGAGAGATAGGAGTTTCATACTCCTCATGGGCACCATCAAAAAGAAACATTTCACCCATATTTCATTAGGATGAATGCTACAAAATTAGGAAGTGTATGATGTAGGAGAAAGAACCAACACACCCAAATGATCAGAAAGTGCAAATTTTTCATCATGTGAAGGATCCATAGGGGCAGAAACATGCACCTCCCTCAAAAATGCAAAACTTTCCTCATATGTTTGTTCCAAAGTATTGGAATAATGCTCTTCCTCAAAAAGTGGGTAACCATTTTCAACATGCAACTCTAGTTCCTATTCCACCACAACAATTGATTGGATCTCATCAATCTCATATTCAAAAACATCAAGAACCTGCATTTTTCCATGTCTCTCATGATCCCTCATGTCATGAGAATCCTCCAAGCAATCTACCATATGACAATATGAAACATAGGAGGAAGAACAAGTATCTTGCAACCTCTTAAGAAGTTGTTCATTTTGAACTTTGAGCTTATGAATATCCTCATTATTATTCAAGTATGATTCATGTAACCATTCATTAAGCTCAACCAAATTGTTTCTATCAAAAAACAAAGACATAAAATTACCTTCGATGTTGCACATTGCTCTTTGAATCTTCTCCATGTCTTCAAGGAAGAATGGATCCTCTATTGAAGAAACATTCCAAAAAGAATTTGACACCAATGCTTTAGTGTCATTGAGTATGCTAAGGGCCTCATATATATTCATTTCACTAATGTTCAAAGACCCTTCAATGAAGGATGGTTCATGGGAGTGAACCTCCTCTTCTTCTTTCTTCTTGATTTGATCAACTTCTTAAAGCTCAAGTGGTGATGGGGAAGTTGACCTTGGTTCTTCATTAGCTGCTACAGGGTATTTATCTTTATGATCATGAGAAATTTGGCTTGCAGAAACATTTACAAATATGATCTCTATGTCACCAACATATATTTGTGAGCACCCATCAATAGGTACTCCTTCATAGTTCAAGCATCCATCAGTAGATGCCCTTTGGTCCATGTCCATAGTATAATGTGTCTTGGAATGATATTCAATAGTTTCAAGGTAATATTATTCATTCTAATGTGATGTTTCCTCATCATTTTCAAATTCACTTGGGATTGACTTTCAATCCTCTTGATGTAATACTTTTTCTACTTCACCAGCCACCGAACTTGGTGACTCCTTGGTCTCCTCCATACTTATGGATTGTTGATTATTTTTTAATGAATTAAAATATGCCTTATTGTGTCTAAATCCATGCATCCAATCATAAAATTATTAAAAATTAATTGTCTTATGTGTCTCTCCATGATGGAATATACTACTACTCCTTGTTTCCATCTTACCCCTAAGTTGGTTCGCCATCAATTCAAACCCTTGCATAAGTTGCTTGGTCGTATCATCAAAATATGAATTAATGAGTTTATTAAATTAATCTCTATCATCCATAACTTCATTAGGTTCCAAGACCATTCTCCGATACCACTGTAATGTCCCTTTTTTGGAATTTTGGAGAAAATTACAAATTGGGCAAAATTCGATCTTAACTAGTCATGACTCTAGAGGGTTCCAACTTTCACCAAATGGTCCCAAATTTGAAAGGAAATGGTATGGTGAGCCTTAAGAAATACCAAGGTGGTTTATGGAAACTTTTTATCTAACTTTATATCTCTACAACCTTGTTTGGTGCTGATGACAAAAATGTCAAAATTACTAGGAAATTGTGATGAAGTCCCCCCTAGGGTGTAGGCCAACTGGGCTTCCCAACTCATGTACGAAACTCCAAAATATGTAAGCAGAGTATGGGGACTGATATAATACCTAATGGAATTTAATTACACATGGTTATTACTTCTTCAAACTGATTATAGATTTCCACATTCGTTTGATAACTTTCAGTGAAATTGCTAATGGGGAAATTGCATAACTAGCTCGTTTCTGACATATGAATGGTAGAGTTAAAGGATCAGATAAGGATGTGCCATAGAGAGACCATATACAACATAAAAATTTCTTCCACAATAGTATTAAACACCATATAAATCCCCTCACACAAGTCTTATATACAACTCATTAAGTATGGGAGTCAAATACATGAAAACTAGTGAATTAGTAGCATGGAATTGCAAGAGTTTCACATATGGATTTATTGGATTGCGACCCACAGAGCATAGGGAAATGAAATTAAAGAGTAACACATAATATATGGCTGTCACGACATCATAAAACTCATATAACATCCCTCATACAAATCCGATGCAAGACTCCTTCAAGATTGAATCCAAAGTCATGGAAACTAGTGATTCAATGGCATGGGAATGCAAGAGTTTCACATATGGATTTATTGGATTTCGACCCATAGAGAATATGGAAATTAAATTAAATAGTAACATGTAATATTTTTTTTCACATCATCATCCAACTCATAGAATATCCCTCATACAAATATGGTATAAAACTACTTCAAGATTGAATCCAAAATCCATGAAAACTAGTGATACAATGGCATGAGAATGCAAGCTTTTCACACATTAGTTTCTTGGATTTAGAGCTGAATAGCATATGGGAATTAAATTGCAGAGTATTAAATCATATATTTCTTCCCAAACATCATAAAACTCATATAAAATTCCTCATACAAATCTGATATAAAACCACTTCAAGATTGCAGGCAAATCCATGAAAACTAGTTATTCAAGAGCATAGGGAATGCAAGATTTTCATACATGTATTTTGTATATTTCGACTTAAAAAGAATATGGAAATAATATTACATATCCATAAATAATATACCCAAGCTTGGGCATCGAATATCCTTAGCAAAGTGCAAGCACCACTCCAACAAGTGAGCCATCAACAAGAGAGTGTGGGGGAATGAAGAAGAAGGAATGAGAGAATAGGGAGATAGGTGAGAATTTGATTGTATGGACCTTAAAACTACAAATAAAAGTCCATAATTAAGATCCAATGAGATTTTTGAATGTCCTCTCCATCAACCAACTTGGAAAGGAATCCAACTCCCTCGAAATTGGTTCACAAGCACATAAAGTGAACACTCACTGTGCAATGGACAAGCAAAAGCTCTCCAAAATGCCAAAGGACAATTAAAAAATGATCAAAATATATTATCCTTCCTCATGACATCATTTTATTAACTTCTTGAGGCATCCCAATGTTGAATTTCCCTCCATGAGTTTCCTCCAACTCATCTTAGTGGTTTAGTAACTCTCATGACATGTGTCTTCCTCTTCATGCTTTAATTCTTTCCCCAATTAGAATGGCTGCCTATAAATCCAAAATTCAACCTCTTGGTGGATACTTTTAGCCATGTCATGTCATGTTTGTCATATGTCAACAATCGGGTCTGAATTTGTCATAATTGTCATAGAATATTTCATCATTTGTTGTCATAGAGTGCATAGAATCTCCTTCCAAGTGGCACACATTGTCTTCTAGTCTCTTCCTCTTGTATGGGAGTTACTCTCCTTAATAATTCAAATTCCTTGGATCATTATATGATATTTGGCACCATATCACCATGCAATAAATTTACATTACCCATGTGTTCGAATTTGGATGAATATCATGCCAAGTGTGTGGGGAATCTAGTCACCCAAAGGCTCTACAAGCTTCCAAGTGTCTTCATGAACCCATGCCACCTTATTTTCTTATCATTTGTCATTTATGTGACCCATTTAAATGTGAACATGGTAAACTAAAGTCATTTTGGGTCCCATAGCCCTTATTACAAAATTTATGTCTCCATCTCAACCTAGGGAACTAGTAGGTTGGTGAAACATTATTTGCAAATAGTCTTATTTAGGAATTATTTAATTGGGGACATGACATACAATCAAAATTTTACCTTGGTGATCTGTTTTTACATATAGAGTGGGCTCATTGTTACTTCTGCTAAACCCATTGTTGATGAGGTAGGAGTATATTCTTCTATACCAAGCTCGTGGAGCTTGTTTTAGACCATACAAGGCCCTTTTCAGGTTAAAACTTTGTGTTCACGACCTTTGACGGTATATCCAGGTGGCTAGTCTACAGACACTTCTTTTTCAAGAATACCATTAAGTAAGGCATATTTCACATCCATTTGATAAATAGACCATTGATTTTGTGTTGCAATGACAAGTACAGCTATGATGGTATCCATCTTTGATACAGGAGCAAATGTTTCATCTTAATCTACACCATATTTTTGTGCATATCCTTGGAAACCAACTGTTCCTAATGTGTTTCAAGTTATCCCTTTTCACTTTCTTTGGTCTTATAAACCCATTTGACTCCAATACTAGTTTTATTTGCAGGGATATCAACAAGATCCCAAGTCTGGTTTTTCTAAATAACATCAATTTCTTCATTCATTGCTTGCACCCATTGTGCATCCTTTACTGTTTCATCAAAAGATGTGGGCTGACAGGAAAACAGATCATACTGAAGTTGCTCATCAATTACAGGATTCTGATCATATAAATCTCTCAAACTTCTGGTTTTCAGGTTCTAAGGTGGACTGTCTACTGGTGTTTCTTCTTACTGTTGTACTTCCAATCTTGGAAGTCTGATCGGTAGATCTAATAGATCTGAACTTTCTTGTTGTTGTATGTCTCAAGGATCACTCCAGCATGTGTCTTCAATAAATTTCACATCTCTGCTCACCACAATCTTTTTGGTGACAAGATTATACAACTTGTAAGCCTTGTGTTGTTCACTATAACCAGTGAAAATACATTGCTCACTCTTCTTATCCAACTTTCTTCTGAGTTCATCAGGTACATGCGAAAATGCAACAGAACAAGAAATTCTTAGATGTGCAAAACTAGTCTTAGTGCCACTCCATGCTTCTTCAGGAATCTTGTCCTAAACACTCACCGTGGGTGATTTATTGAGCAAGTAGACTAACCATGCAACAACTTCAGCCCAATACTCATATGATAGCTTCTTGTGTGACATCATGTTATGGGCCATGTTCATGATGGTCTGGTTCTTTCGTCCAACAACTCCATTCTGCTATGGAGTGTATCTAGTGTTGAACTATCTATGGATGCCATGTTGCTTGCAGAAGTCTGAAAACTCATGTGAATCATATTCACCTCCACCATCTAACTTGAGCACTTCAATGAACTTTACATATTGCTTCTCAAATAGGACCTTGAACTCTTTGAACCTGGAGAAGGTATTTGAATTGTTCTTGAGCAAATAAATGCATATTTTCCTGCTAAAATCATCAATAAATGTGAGAAAATAAAAGCTACCTCCTATGGATTGGGTTTGCATGGGTCCACAAAGGTTTGTATGAACTATCTCAAGATGTTCTTTGGCTTGATATGTGGAAGTGGGGAAGTTGTCCCTTTGATGTTTCTTTATGATACAATCCTCACATGAGATGGATTGTTCTTGTATAGTCGGTAACCCCTTGACCATGGACTATTTGTGCAATACATTAAGACTCTTGAAGGAAAGATGACCGAATCTACAATGCCATAACCAAGATTCATCTAGAATAGAAACAGTATGGGCTACTGATTGTGGAAGGTTGGCACTCCTGAGACTGAGAGGAAATATTATGTTCTTTGCCATTTCAACTTTGGCTATGAGTCTCTTACTGGGTGGTTTATCATAAATAACATAGTATGCGTCATAAAATCTAAGATCATACTGGTTATGAAGTAATTGACCTATACTGTTCAAATTTACATTCAAATGTGGTACATACAAAACATCATGAATAAACTTCTTTTCATTTTTCTTTGTAAGTACAGGAACAATACCTTTTCCTTTTACTGGAACCAGAAAGTCATCTCCTAGCTTGATATTTGTGACAATGGTGGAATCCAAACTGGAGAAAAGTGACTTGTTACTTGTCATGTGATTGTTGCAACCACTATCTAGTAGCCATAGATATGAGTTGCAGTGTTCTTCAATTGCTTGATAAGACAAGAACATCACCTTTGACGAGCCTTCTTCTTCTTTAGGGACATTGGCTCTGCCATTGTCCTGGTCTGCTTGCTTCTTTTTGCATTCTCGTTCATAGTGGCCATATGTATTGTAGTAGCTACACTGAATATTGGAATTATTGTTTTGTCTCTTGCCTCTTCCCCTCTGGCCTTGAGAGTTGCGAGAGTGCTCTGAGTGATTTGAATGTTCATGACTAGTTATGTCTTATGTATGAGGAGACCCCCAACCTCTTCCTCCTCTGCCTTGACCTCTCCTGAGGGAAGCTTGGGTGCTTAAAGCATTGGTCAATGAATCTCCTTTTTTATTGAATCGAGCTTCATGAGATAGAAGGGATCCAGTCAACTCTTCTAGGGTGAACTGAGACAAAATTTTTGCTTCTTCTATGGAACAACTACCTTCTGTTATAGAGGTGCACCATAGGTTTGAAATTGAGTTACAATACCCGAAACCCTAGTCATAAACTAGTCTACAATTTATGTTTCCTTCATTTCCAAACTTTCAAACTGAAGTCCAAGAGGTTTGCAATATTACCGTTTTTACTCGATTTTTTCCTTGTAGGTGGATGCCAGCAGATTCCAAGCTTGATGTGCGCTTGTAGCTCCTGAGATCCTCAGGAAAATGGACTCTTTGATGCAACTTTGGGTCAGCCATTTGGCTGTGAGCTCTCGGTCTTGACAAGCTTTTAAGGCATTCTTTTGGGCATTATTCAATGTGGTCAGAGCATTTGTATCAGGTTCTTTGAACTCAGTTTCAACCACATCCCAACATTTGTTGAGATGGAGAAACGTCTTCATCTTGATATACAAAAATTCATAGTTGGTATCGGTCAGTATGGGTCCAGAGGTCTACTTCAAATTGCTTGTGCTAGTAGTAGTAGCCATGCTTGTATGACTAACTAGAGATCTCCCTCTTTTTATTTTTTTAACTATATAAAATAGGCATCGTAACTTGTATAGCTAGCACAGGGCACCCTATTTGTAGGACAAAGAGGCCTTATAAATCAACTATTTAAACCTATAAAGGGAAATAATGTCTCCATCCAATTTAGAAGATGTGAGGTTTTGAAGTCAAGCCCTAACGGCTAGCTCAGTTGGGCCCCAATTGACAAGTCGTTTCTAGGCCAAAGGTCAAGGGTTCAATCCCTCAGTCCGTTGGGGTCAAGTTCCTCTGTCAGGTAGCAAATTCCTTGGGGTTTAGGTGCCGACTGTGTGAGGCCCCAAGGCCTTCTTCCATTGAAGAAAAAATTTGAGGTTTTGACGTCAAAATAACTTCCATTATTTGTAAACCCCTTAGCTATATGGAAATAAATCATATAGAAAAAAGGAGAAAGGGAATTTGTGTTTTTCTTGAGGTTTGTAATGAAATCATTTAGAGGCACAACTTATATAGTTGGAATTTGTACAAATATCTAAATTTAAAATTAACTTCAACTGAATTAGTGCCATAATAGTAAACTTAAGCTCAAATAAAAGGTTATAAAAAATTACTGCTAAACCTTGGTTCCTTTTAGGAGTCAAATTATTCATATGTTTTATCTTGTAGCAAAGTTCTCTCTCTCTCTCTCTCTCTCTCTCTCTCTCTCTCTCTCTCTCTCTCTCTCTCTCTCTCTCTCTCACACACACACACATATGACTTTTGTATAAAAATAAGGTTGAGGCTGAATAGTTTGTTTGATAATACAAAAAATTACAAAGACCAAGAATAAACATATTTGAACAATTTTTCAAAATTTCAACATTACTATCTACTCTTTGCGCTAGCCTAAGATTTTTGTATTTTTCATTATCTATTTGACAAGTACAATGTTGTAACATACTGTCCTAACAAAATATAACACATTACAAAATCCAAAAGTTAATATGGAGCATGCCCACGAGGGCTTCCATTTTTCTACCAACCTTGGATGATTGGAACAAATGGTTGTTTCTTTGCTCGAGCTTATTCATGTCGAACTATATTTTCCTCCGTTTCCAACAAATTATGCACCCTAAAAGACCCAATAGAGAGAGGAAGGGAAGCATTTGATTGATTCATCTCAATTGTAGATATTTCCTCTATTTACAACTTTTCTATTATATACTGCAACATGCTCATTCCTTCTTCCATTTCCTTAGTTCTCTTATTAGTATTTTCTATATCGATTTCACTCTACCTTCACCTATTTTTATTGTCTAGATTTTAATATCAATGCCTATTAGTTGCCTACGCATTTCCTAAGCCTCTGATGCATACCTCCTCTCCCAATATTTCCACCAACCTTCCCATTTTCTATCATATAGCAAGAAAGAATATTTGGTTTTTGCAATGTTCCACTCCCATCTTTGAATGACATTATAGAATTTAGAGTTCACACATATGACACAATGCTCTAAGTGTCCATGTGAGTTTGTCTTTATTTCCTTTACACCTCTCATCCAAATATTCAAGTCGCATTCTAAAACATAGTGGTGGTTGTGCCCTTCCTCCACCATACAAGAATGGATTGTGGAACAACAAACTAACACCCACCACACATACCCATCTTCCACAGTAAAGGGGTGAGGTCTATCAAGCAACCTCCAAGGATTTCCATAACTCACACTGAATAATAAGGAGATAAATACAAATTGGAGTAGTGAGTAACTCCCAACTTGTTCAAAACATTATACTACATGCGCGCTTCCATCTCATCCTTACAAGGTCGATAAATCACGTCGCCTACAAGAAGTGTGTGAAGGAATAAGGCAAGGGAGATACTTCAATAGCTATGTACATATTTTTTTTGGCTAGGGAGATACTTCAATAACTATTCTCCATTGAATATGAGGACCTCAAACTTAGAATTGTGAATGTCAAATAATTCATGGAAGGTGAAAAAAATACTAGCGCCCCCCAATTTATTTTAAGTGATCCCATAGGAGTTATGGTGCCTTATGATTGATAAAATCGATGTCTTCATTTGCTTGCTTATCTATATAGGAGTTATGGTGCCTTATGATTGACAATATTCAAAGAACTCAAAGCTTTTAGTTGGCCTTTGAGCTCTACCAACTAGCCTACTCAATTGGATATATTAAGGTGATGTTTGATAGTTCATATGATAAATTATCATATTGGACTCCCCAACCACTGAAATTTGTCTTAGTCCTTTATGCTTCAAAATCATTAACCTTTTTAATAGAACTAATACCTCTACTTGATTGTTTGTGATCTTGTCTAATCCCCATAAATAAACAAGTTCAGGTTTTCCTTTGAGATCAATAATGATACCCCTCACACCTACCGCCCCTACATTTTTATAAACATTTTATGAATAAATAATATTTTCAATATTTTATTTGCAAAAATTAAATAAATTCACCTACTTATTTTTTCTAGGTTGGTTTTTATTATTCAATGTTTTATTTAAAAGATTATTACTTTATAAAAAAAGTTATGTGCAGCTTATTAAACAAAATTATTCACAAATTTAATATAATTTAGTAATTCAATAAAAATAAAAATAAGAATTAGCTAAGAGTAACTTTCCGGATATTCCACACTGGCCATTTCAAGAGTTGACATTTTGAACCTTCATCACCCTTATCTTCAAGACAAAAAAAAGTGTAAAGTCAAAACATGTGTAAAGATAAGGAAGGAAGGAAGGAAATATTTTAATGTCCATGAGGCTAAGAATAACCTATGGGACAGACCAACTCACACGTTGTTTTCTGCAATTCAATCCTTTGTCTGTTGAACTTGATGATGAGCGCCCCAAATTTTTCCATAGTCCCCTTGTTAAATAGATCATCCCAAGATTTATCCGCCAAGACATTTGCTTACCTATCCCTATTGTCCTTAAAGGCTTCACACTCTAAAATGAAGTGTTTTTCTGTCTCCATTTTACCAGCGGTGCAAAAAATACGCACTCTTTCTGCCCAAGCTTCTTTTGGACTTTTCTAGTGCCTAGTCTCACAACATAGTTGATGGGAATTAGTTCTTAATTGAGCAATGAGAATTTTGGCTTTCGAAGGTATATTGGCCCCTATGTACGCCTATTGATGCTGATTGTAGGTAGGGCTAAACTCTTCAATATAATACTTTCTCTTTCTCCCTAGCTCTTTATCCTACGTTCACTTGGGGAACTTATTGATAACAAAAGCTTTTATTTATTTACTATTCGTAGGACATGTGCTCAAGCACATATCCCACTTGCTAAGCCATTTAGTATTTTGTCGCATCCAAGTTTTCTTTCTTTTGCACAATATGTCATTAAAGACAACCTTAGGCCAGCTACCTTCTTCCATTTTCTCAACTCTTTTTAGATATCTTATGAGTCTCACCATGGTGATTGCTTCAACAAAATCCACCCCCATTTCACTTAGCATGATTTCGTATGGCACTGAACTCTTACTTTTGAACTTGCTTGTGATCATGTGTTTTCGAATCTTTTCTATTTGCTTCCACTGTAAGTCAGAGGAACTGTTGGCCCAAACTTAACAACCATAGAGAACAATCGGGATCACTAAGAGCCCAGAAATGGTTTGCATAGTTTTCCCAGTCCCATAACTCTCCCTCTCTGCACCTATTTTGGAAAGCATAAAACGCTTTCTAGCCTCCCAGAGTTCTTTTTTTCCTGTAGCCTTCCCAACTCAAACTTTTGTTGAAGTTGATTCCGAGGTACTTGTAATCTTCCACTACTTCAAGGGTATTGTCTTCAAAGTAGAACTTATGTTGTTTATGTTTTCTTTTGATAGAGAAAACTACCACTTTCGTCTTGCTAGTATTTACTTGCATTCCAACTATTCTACAAAAGTGCTCAAGGGAAATCAAGTGCTCTTGCAAGCAAAGAGGAGACTTAGCAATCAAAATAAGGTCATCTGCATACAAAAGAAGCCTTATCACATACTCGCCCATGAGGACGCCATCCCCGTCCTCTAGGTTTAACCAATCTTCAAGTTTGTCAATATATAAGCCAAAAAGGGTAGGGGATAATGGGCACCCTTGCTTGACTCCAATATCGCTTTTGAAACTTTCAGAGATACCATCTGGTGTTCTGATTTTGACCTTTACCTCCTCATATAGCCTGTGAACAGCTGCTCTAAGATGTATATGAACCCCAAGTTCCTCCATTCTGTGCCATAGTTTATCCCTGGGAACCGTGTCAAAATATTTTTTTGAAGTCGACAAAGCAACAAAAGGATTCCCCTTTTTTCTCCCACACTTGTTCAATGATGTGCCTTAAAGTAATACCATGGTCCACCGTGGAATGTTTAGGTCTAAAACCTACTTGTCCTTTAGCACGCTTGTCCCTTTCTTCCGCCCACTTGCTAATTCTATTTTATAGCATGCTTCCAAATAGCTTTGCAAATAAGGGGTTTATCATTATGGTCCTATAATTGGAGGGATCGATGACATCCCCACTCTTGAAAAGAGGAATTGCGAGGCTAGTTTTCCAATTTGTAGGGAATCCCTACTGAATGATGTTGTTGAAGATTCCTGTAATGTGTGGTGCAAGAGTTTTTGAACCCAACTTTAGATATTCAACTTGAAGTTCTACTAAATATTTGGCTTTTCCAACACCCAACTTCTTAATACCCACCTCAATCTCTTGCCAGGTGAAAAGCATAGTAAGGAAAGTTTGGTCTTGATTTATTAATAAGAAATTTTCTTAAAACTCTAAAACCCTAAAGAAGGCGACACCTAAATCCTAGAATCCAACTAAGACCTAAACCTAAATTTTTTGCTTTGAGGAGGGGTAATATTAAGAACTAAAGGGAGAAGGTTGGAATAACTAATTAAATTAAAAGTATTATTAACTAAATGTATTAATAATTAATAATTAATATTATTATTTTTAATAATAAATTAATAAATTTAATCTAAAAATAGAACTTCTGTATATTTATATTAAATGTATTAATTATTAAAATATATAAAATGTAATAATGTACTAATTAATAATTAATACTTAATATTTAAGGTATAAAATTCAATTATGTAAAATATTAGGTTTTCATATGAGGACGTTTAAAAGAATAAATGGATAAGGTTTTATTAGAATTTTTATTAATCACGTATATTTGATTTGATTAGACGTAACCAGGTGTTACTGATTTCTATCCCATTGTCCCTATCCAAGTTATTTGGATGCTTTGTTATTTTCAAGGTTTCTCTAACTCTGCATTTAAAGTAGTGGTGTTCATTTGTAGGGATTTCAAGTGTCTTCTAGAGGAATGGGATGTCTAGTGTTTTTGGTATGTTTGTCTAAGGTTGAGGTGCAGGTTCTTTCATTTCGAATGTCTGCTCCATGTTCATTTATTCTTGTTTTGAAGGATCTCCTTGTTTTCCCAATATAGTATTTTCCACAAGAAGAAGTGACTTTATAGATATCTTGTTATTGATGTTGTTCAATGGGATCTTTAACCGACCATATTTTTCGCCTAATGGTTTCAACAAGTTCGAAGGAGGTAGAAATTTCTTTCTTTTTCGATATTTTTGCAATTTTATCCATGACTCCTTGGATGTTAGGGAGGTAGGCTTTTGCATTTAATGTTTGTCATGAGAGGAGGATCCATGTTCTACTATAACCAAGGCTTTATGGATGTCTATTTTCTTTTATCCAATGTCTTGAAAAACATTGTACATGTGTTCTTTCTCTTGGTTGACATTATCATTATCCAGAATTCCGATAGCCCTTATTGCCAATGTGTTGATAGCCCCTATTTTCTGAAAGGGATGGTGATGTGAGCTAGCATGGATATAGCTCTTTGTGTGAGTCTCTTTCTATATACCTTATGCCCTAGAGTTCCACCATCCTTTTTTGTATATTAATACATCTAGGAAGGGAATGCTTCCTTCACTTTCCACCTCCATTGTGAACTTGATATCATTAGATAGGTTGTTGAGGTGTTCAATTAAATTTCTGAGCTCAACATCTTCATGTGTCGATCTTACATTAGTGCCATCCACAAATGTATTCCACCCTGTTGGTCTTAGATAATAGGATTCAATAGCTCTTTTTTCAAAGTGTTCCATGACAAAATTGGCAACCATAGGCGAGAGGGGGGATCACATAGCTACTCCGCAAGTTTGTTCATAAAAATCTCCACGAAAGCTAAACAAGGTTGACTTGAGACATACTTCAGCCATTTGAGCAATTTCAACATTTCTGACTCCTTTAATGACTTGAATGGCTTCATTTAATGGATTTTTGTGAATAATGACACAACCTCAAAGCTAATAAGGAGGTCTTCTTAATTCACCGTCTCCTCTTTTATGATAAGGAGGTATTCTTGATTCACCTTCTCCTTAAAGTAAAAATTTTAGGTTTAGGTCTTAGTTGGGTTCTAGGATTTAGTTGTTGGCTTCTTTAGGGTTTTAGTGTTTCAAGAAAATTTCTTATTAATAAACCAAGACCAACATTTCCTCGTCTTGACAATCTGTTGCCCTGAAGATGAACCATGATGAGGGTTTGACATGTTGACTCTTGAAATGGCCACTATGGAATACCCATAAAATAATTACAAGACCAGATACCACAAGGATCTCAAATTTGAAAAAAATAAATTCAATAATTCAATATTACATATTAAATAAAATGTTAACTTTCGGTAAAGCAAAAGGTCAAGACGGGTTTCGTTCAGCAAGGCAGCCCGATATCAAAACTTGTTGCTCCTGGGAGGCAACATCTAAATCCAACCATGCTAAGGGTTGGTGCAGCTCAGGCCGGGTGCTATCCCTAGGTGATTTTAACGGCTTAGATGCCCCTGGGTTGTGGTTTCTCAGACCAAAGGCTAGCCCAACAATTCAAAGGGCAATTGCAACCAAATAAATAAATAAATAAAATAATTCACAAATTCAATATGATTTAGTCATGATGACCTGTGTAAGCACATTTTGCATCATTCTAGTCTCATATCACCCATAAACATATATATTAAAATAATACTTTTTATTAATAAAAATTGAATGTTAATAATGTTATTTAATATAAACATGTGGATTTAAGTTGTATAAGTTTTTTAAATGGATATATATATATATATATATGGGAAAAAAAAACATAATTTTATTCATATGTATAAAATTACATATGCATATATATTCCGTTGCATATATTCAAAGATCAGTCCAAGTGACTTGCCTTGTCATTTTTACAAAATTACAAACAATAGTCCCTTCATGGTTTATCCCTAAATCATTTGTACGCAAACACATAAGTTCAGAAAGTGTAGTCCCAAAAATAAAACTTTATGTTACATCATTCCAAAAACATCCATGCCTGTAATATATATATATATAAGGAAGGATGAACCTATGCAAAACCCTAGCTAGGGTTTGTGTGACATTGAGGGTTTTCAGTTAGTGGTGATGTCACCCATGGCGTCCTGTTCTCTCTTTCGAGAGAACCTAGTACCAACCATAAAAATAGTGGGTTTTTTTTCTAGGACGTTTATTTCATTTTTTATTATTCCTTTAAGCTTTCTCGGTATGGAGGGGTTTGATTGACTCCACATTTTGGGTCTATCGATGGGTTGTTTGGGTTCATTATTCCCCTTGGAGGTGCTACCTTTTTATTATCTATCTTTGGGATTTTTGGTCTTTTGTGCTATCATGTCAAGATTTGTGTCATTTCAAATTTATTTATGGCACTTGGAGATGTCACTATCAATCTCTCTTTCCAGAAGTCAGGTGACCACAAGGTGTATGAGCCTTCATGCCATAGTCCTGACACACCTACACCTCATTCTTGGTTTCCTCGTCCATTGGTCGACATTGTTTCTCTCCAAAACCATCAAATTCCCGTAATGGGCAAGGATTAGGGATTGAGGGTGGGATTGTTGCTCTAAATTACGAGGTTGTGAAGTTGAATACTAACAAGTTATTATTTGCATCTACTATCTCTGGTTTTTATTCTCCTCATCAGAAGGTGTTTGTGGGTTTATCAGGGGACAAATCCAGGAATCAGAGAAGGTTGAAAGCCTTGAAGGTTA
Source organism: Pseudotsuga menziesii (assembly GCA_001517045.1). Taxonomy (NCBI): domain Eukaryota; kingdom Viridiplantae; phylum Streptophyta; class Pinopsida; order Pinales; family Pinaceae; genus Pseudotsuga; species Pseudotsuga menziesii. The sequence goes on along the minus strand of LPNX010364034.1, from coordinate 1,004,525 downwards.
AATAATAATAAAAAATAGCTTTTTGTTCTCGGTGAGGATGTTAACATGGATCATGTAGAGGGTATTTATCATCAAGATTTGGTGGTCCATTTGGATATGTCATGATGAACTGGGTTGAGGTTAGTAAGTGGGTTTTTACCGTTGGAGACTAGATCTAGATTATCTTCTCGGGGTTAGTATTATGACTAATGGATGGTTGATGTTTATGTTTATAAATGAGGAATATGTTCAAAATGACTGACATATTTTGGGTGATTGGGAAGGGTTCCCTTGTACTTAGTAGGTGGCATCTAAGATTCAACCCACTCAAGGAAAAGATTACAAAACACCATCTTTGGCTTCTCCTACTAGGATTTCCTATTCAACTGTAGACTAAGAATGTTTTGTTTCTCTTGTGGATAAGTTGGGGAAATATATTACAATAGATGAAAAATGCTTTATTTCGAATACAAAAGGATAGCGTCTGTCATGGTCGCATTTAATATGTTTATGGGCCTTCCTATGAAAGTGGAAATTGTTTGGGGGAATTGGGTGTTTCTACAACAACTTTACTATCTAAATGTTGCTTTTCGCTACCATTTATGTAGAGGTATTGGTCACCTTTTCCCAAAATGCTCGGGGCTCTCCTTTGACTCGGCGGACGATGACTCTAAAGGGGGTTTTGATATGGCGAGGACAATGAATTTTCTTCCAGTTGTGCATTTTTATTCTAAATCTCCTCCTACTGTCAATGTTGAGAGACCAATTTTTCTTTTGTGTGCATGATATCAATTCTTTAGAAAAATGAATAAGGTACGTTGAAAATATATTCTTTAACCTATTATGAAGGTGTTTCCTCGGAGGAATTTCACTATATTAAATATATGGAGTCTGAATATGAGAAAAAATCCTTTTGAGGTTGGATATGTTGGTGACAAAATCTCAAAACATGGATAGGGTCAAGTTCAATGTTTCTTCCCTATGTCGTTCTTCTCGAGGTTCCCCTTCTCTGTCTAATTATATTAATCACAGTTTTGGATTTTGGATTGATGTATCTAGGTTGGAAGGTTCTTAGTTCTATATCCCTTCTCCAATTTCTTCAAATGAACCTTTAATAAGGCCCCTTGGTTGTAGGATTGATGTGATCAAGTCATATTCATTCTATTGTTAATCTTTGAGATTATTAATGATTCTAATGGGGAACCTCATGACAACACTTCGATCTTGGGGTTTTTCCATGAAAATTCTCCTAAACTTTCTCACAAGGCGGTTAAAACCCCTATTGCTATCTTCTCCAATATGTCATCTAATAAGCCTGATATTATCCCTATCAATTCCATTTGCCATCAGAATGTCACTATCAAGAATAAGAATTAAAAAAAGGGAAAGTGAATTACCAAATGATGATGGAAGGGGTGATGATAATTCTCTTGTTAGTGATTACAATCTTGTTTCGTCTAGACTAAAGGAAGCAACCGTGTCTATCTCATCTGGTTCTTTAATTTCATACTCTTGGGCCTTTAGATCAATCGTTCCCATGAAAAATAGTGATTAAATGTTAGTGTTGTCTTTCATCGTTATGGGCATTGGGGGAGCCCCAAAGACTCGTGCCCTTTGAAGATTGTTTAGAGAAATAAAACTAGATATTGTTTTACTTTAAGAAACTATGTGCGTGATGATAACAGCTTGTGAGGTATTTTTGAAAACAAAATAGAGGTTAGGAGGCATGTGCCTTTGATTCTAATGCTCTTTCACGAGGTCTACTGACCATTTGGAACCCTTTGGTTGTTGAATTCAGGCCATATAAAACATGTGGTGACATTCTATTAGAAAGTAGAGTCAAAGGTATGGATCAAACTCCGAAGATGATTAATTGTTATAGTCCTTAATGGGATAGAAGGATATTATGTGATATAGTGGACTCTAGTTTTGTCCTTAGAGATCCTAATATTATATCAGATAATTATCTAAATTTCACCCTATCGGCCTCTGAAACTTGGGGAAACAATGTTCGGTTGGATCCTGTGTCAAGTTAACTTCATGAATTTTTTCATAGATCTCATTTGCAGGATATTTTACCCTCCAAACTATGTCCAACATGGAAAAATGTAAGGATTGGGGGTATGGGGTTAGGAAAAATATTGGATCAATTTATGATGGAAGACTTCTTAGTAGAATCTTTGAGCAGATTTAGATCTTGGGTAATTAATTCTTCTATTTCATATCATTCTCCACTATGTTTGCAACTTTTTGAATATGCGATGATTCCCAGATATCCTTCTAAATTTAATCATGTATGGTTAGCTTAGGACGATTTTTTCTCTATGGTTGGAAACCATTGGAAAAATATTAAGGTTCCTGAAGGAGTCAATGGCATGGAAAACTTTAACCATTAAGTTTAAATTTTTTAAGAACTTAGTTATATTCTGGGAAAAAGAAAAGAAGCATAAATCTCTTCAAGATCTTATTGGTATTGAGGAAACACTTGAAATTATATATGATGCAAATCTCATAGGGTCATTTTCTATGGAAGATAAGGAGTATTAGTATGAATTAGAGAAAAAAAAATCTCAGTAACTCAAAATCAAGGACAGTTGGATATTGAAGAATAAGGGAATTGCGATTACTCAAGGGGATAAAAAAATGAAGTTTTTTCATACGTATGCTAGCTATATAAGAAACTTGAATACTATTTGGGATATAAAGGATGGTAATGGAAACTTGGTCTCTTATCATGTGACTTGGAAAAGAAGGATATGGAATATATTTTCAAATCACTTTAAGGACACTAGTGGACTTGATATTGGTTGTCAACTCAAGGTAATTAGACATTATCTAGCTCTATTCACAGAAGATGAAGGCCATCAAATTGGGAAAGCAATTACCTTGATGGAAATTGAAATTGTTTTAAGATAATTCGCTCAAGGAAAAAGTCTTGGACCAGATGGCTATCACGTAGAATTCTTCACTACTGGTTTTTTTACCTTCTACAGAAGGATTTATTGGTGGTGGTCGAACAATTCCGCACACAGGGATATGTTTCTCATTCCCTTAACTCTACTTTTATAAATTTGATCCCCCAAATGTGATCAAGCAAAGTCATTCTCTTATTTCAAACCTATATCTCTTTGCAACTTGGTATACAAGATAATCACAAAAATGATCTTTAACAGAGTTAAACCAGAGTTGTCTAAGCTTTTATACAAAGAACAATTTGGGTTCTTACACAAAAATTAACTGTACGCCCCTCTTATTTTCTATTGTGCCATAGATTTGAATGATCCTGATGATGGGTGGAGGGTCCACCTGAAATGCGTCAGTCGCTTCTAAATTTCTACATAGTGCAAACCCATAAGCTTGCACACAAATTTTTTAATGTTATCGAGGTTACTCTGGAGTGTCTTCATACCTTAAAATAAATAAAAATTGATGCTTTAATTCTCAAGATGGAATTAGTAAAAGCATATGATAAGGTGAACTAGGTTTTTTCTAAGACTATTGCTTCTACATATTGGTCTTGCATTGGTAGTCATAGATTGGATCATGGCATGTGTCTCTGTATGTTTTCTTGTTATGATAAATGGTAGTGCTACATATTTTTCCAAATGTTCAAAGGGGGATTAGGCAAGGATGCCCACTCTCATAGTTACTTTTATTGCCAGTAATTGTATAAAATTGAGCACATAGATCTGTGGATCAACACACAAATCACAAAATAGATCATACAATTTTACTCAGAATTGAAGAATGAAACAATGCAAAAATGGCTTGCGGCTGTGTAACGCTTTCATTAATCAAAAGTAATTGGATAATTAATTACAATGTAATACACTAGTATTAATAACCAGTCAATTCAAATGTATGAGAGAGGAATTCGAATTGATTGACTCTACCTAACTGCATGGATAACTAGACATGTCTAAATCACTATCGGAGCCCAACTAGTTAGCTCCAGTTGTCTAAATCAGTGCACCAGTCAATTAGAATCAGTTAACTAGTCTAACTGAATGTGGTAGGTGAGGAATTGTGCCTTCCCACATGTAATCAATCAATGATTGGTGCTAACTGAATGTAACTGACTCCTAACTAGGCTTAACTAGTCACTAAATGAACTCAACTGAAGGAGGTTGGTTTCAACACTCCTAGTGGATCCTAAATTGTATGGATTGGTCTAGGAGGCTCCTAAAATGATGCATGCAAGTGGAGTTGGTGGCAGTTAGCCTCAACTAGTGTTCCCCACACTCTAGTAACTGGTACATGTGGACCCAATGATGCTAGTGACTAAATATAGACTAAAAAGACTCCTAATTTAGACATAATTGACCAAATGGGACAAGGGAGGATTATAATACTAACACCCTCCATGAATGCTAACTTGGACAATTTGTGGGCCCGGTAACTAATACCATAGGCCACCCATTACAACTAAAGCAAAGTAACTGATTAATACAAGGAATTGGGGAAAAAACCACATGGGAAAAAAGCCCCCCCTCAAACTAAGCAGGTAGAATCAGGATCAATCTTGTTCTTCTATGCACAGGTATCCTGGGGCCTAGCATGTATACTTCTCCATATTATGTCTGGAGGAATATTCCTCTTCGGAAGAATAATAATGTGCTCAACTGAATTAGAAATATAGACAGCTGTCAGATGAAAACTGGACCCATGTAGAGCAACTGGAATCAACTGATAAAAGAACAAAAGTGCTTGAGGATTCGAACCATGTGAGGAACACTCAAGAAACGGATATGTTGCAGCCTTGAACAACAAACCATGAGTGGTAAAATCAGCCCCAATTTTTAGGAGCAAGTGTCCAGGTGGATGCAGAATGTCTTCCTCTTTATTAGTTCTGTGAGGAGATGAGCATGTGACCAAAGGTAGAGAAGCTCTGGGACTGTGGAGAGAGAATTATTGAGCTCCATAATATGATATAGATTCAGAAATAACTAATGATTCAAAAAATAAAATATCAGCAACCTCATAAGAGGAAACTAATACCAAATCCCCAGCATCAAATTTGTAGAAGACTTCTGGTACTTGATTTTTCACACCAAAATTGGTGAGAGCAACTACAAGCATGAATGAAAGCTCTTGGAACTTAAAATTTGAACCAAATAATATCAGATCAGATCCAAATAAGATCATATCATATCCAAATAAGTTCATATCATATCCAAAAGTATGTCCACCAAGACGGTAGATGCACAGTTTTCTCCTTCTTCAAAATTCTGAATATTGGTGCATGCAATCCTATAGGAATTTGCTAGAAGATCTAGATCAAGGAGAGCGAATGGATCACTCCTACAATCTGATATTTTTTCCAAAATATCCAAGGTATTAATTATCTGCACACTAGCAACAACATTAGAGGGAGAGAAATCAAATTCCTCTTCACTTTCGGAAGCAATCACTGACAAATTTTGCACAAAATTTAAAGGAGACTCACTGGAGAATGTTTGCATAGAAGTGCCGCAGTGTTTTTATTCAATATAAGAGATTTGAATGTCTTCTTCTGTATCAGCCATATGAGAATACGAGATATCAGATATCTCATAAACTTGTGGAGCATCAGGAGAAGGAGTCACTGTAAGGAGACTTTCTTCAATTCGAATTGAATGTGTAGAAAATTTCGCTTGTTCTTCATCTTGAACAACTTCATCAGAGAAAGTAGAGGCCAAGAATTTTGGATCAAGAAATCTTGTGGTGTTGGGTGTGCTCTCCAAAGTGCTATTATGATCCTCATTATGCTTTCCAAAGGTTCTGTCCAATTTTGTCCAGGGATCCTTTGGGTATTCAACAGATTTAGTGAGGTAGCACAAGCTAGGAGAAAGGGCCAGACCTATTACTCCAAAAGCTCCATCACCATCATTTAGCCAGTCACTCTCATTCTCATAAGACTCTTTTCCAAGCCCAATAGACACCTCATAGATATCTTGTCTCTTCAGACATGCAATCATCTTCAACTTCCATTCTGAATAACTTGTGAATGGGGTGAGAAGAGGAACTGATGAATCCATTCAAAGTTGTACCTACAAAAACACAAAAGGGGCACCATAAGGTCAGGCATCCTGCACTTTTCAAGTTTTTATCACACCCAAATTAGTTAATCAAGCAATGCTTGATCAATAATTACTTTGCTTAGTATTTATGTGGTAAACTTGTCGCTTCTGGTGCAGAGCTGGAAGGAGCAATTTTGCTCAAGAAATTTGATCTAGTAGAAGATATATAGAAAGAAGAAGTGTCTTGTCCTACCGAGGCTCTGATACCATATAAAATTGAGCACATAGATCTGTGGATCAACACACAACTCACAAAATAGATCATACAATTTTACTCAAAATTGAAGAATGAAATAGTGCAAAAATGGCTTGCAGTTGTGTAATGCTTTCATTAATCAAAAGTAACTAGATAATTAATTACAATGTAATACATTGGTATTAATAACCATTCAATTGGAATGCATGAGAGAGGAATTCGAATTGATTGACTCTACCTAACTGCATGGATAACTAGACATGTCTAAATCACTATCGGAGCCCAACTAGTTAGCTCCAGTTGTCTAAATCAGTGCACCAATCAATTAGAATCAATTAACTAGTTTAACTGAATGTGGTAGGTGAGGAATTGTGCCTTCCCACATGCAATCAATTAATGATTTGTGCGAACTAAATGTAACTGACTCTTAACTAGGATTAACTAGTCACTAACTGAACTCAATTGAAGGAGGTTGGTTTCGGCACTCCTAGTGGCTCCTAAATTGTAGGGATTGGTCTAGGAGGCTCCTAAACTGATGCATGCAAGTGTAGTCAGTGGAAGTTAGCCTCAACTAGTGTTCACCACACTCTAGTAACTGATACATGTGGCCCAATTAGCCATGTGCACCCAATGATGCTAGTGACTAAATATAGACTGGAAATACTCCTAATTTAAACATAATTAACCAAATTGGACAAGGGAGGATTATAATCCTAACAAATTGAAGGGCTTAGTAGAATGATTTCTCCTGCGCAAAATGATGGAATATTGTTAGGTATAAAAATTGCAGCCTCTCAATTCATCACTCATCTACTTTTTGTTGATGATGTGGTGTTATTTGGTAAAGGTACTATGGAAGATTGGAATACCTTTTCAGAAATTATCTCCTTATTTTGTTTTGTTATAGGTATGAAGGTCAACAAAAAGAAACATAGCTTACTGAAAAATGGTTTTTATGATGATTCGTTCTCACATATTGTTGCCTTATTTCCCTTTAAAGCTGAGGATATTGAAGGGGGTTTAAAACATCTATGATATTATTTGAAAAATAACAATTACAAGATAGTTGATTGGATGTGGTCGGTTAACAAGATCGAGAAGATAATTATGGAAATGGAATATTGCATTAAAACTCGAATGTTTTTTTTGGTTGACCCTAGAGAACAATATTTTGACTTGGGACAATCTTCTGAAGAGAAGTTGAACCAGACCAAATTTGTGTATTTTGTGCAAATTGGATGGAGAATATGTTAATCATCTTTTAATCCATTGTTCCTTTTGCAAACATATTTGGAAGCTAATTTCTTATGCCTTACAGGTTTCCCAAGAGTAGGTTTCATCCACTATTGAAAATAACTTCATACAATGGGCGAAGAAGGTACTTAAGAACAAGCTTATTCCCATGTTTATAAGCTGGGGTAGATGGAAAATGTGGAATGCTACTATCTTTGAAAATAAAACTGCAAATACTTATGTATGCAGTATGAAAATTTCAAGCTTATATAGTGATTTTAAAAATAAAGAAAAATATAAAAGATCTAGAGTGATATATGCCCCTTCTTCCATTCATTCTTCATTAGGTTTTTTCGATGGTGCAACTCATATGGGTAACTACGGTGGAGGTATGTTCCTAAGAATCAATGAAGATCACAACTTTAGACTTTGGATGAATTTTGGCTCAGACACAAACTCAAGAGTAGAGCTACTGGATTTATGGGGCCTCCTCCAGTTTGCTTCTCTTATTGAAATTGTGTCCTTATAAGTTCTAGGTGAATCCAAAGTGATTGAAATTGGGCAACAGGTTCTTATAATCTACAAGTCATGTCGTTGAAGCATTGGTTTTAGAGAATCTTGTCACTCCTTCCTTCTTGTTGTGACTTATCCTTTAATCATGTTTTTAGATAATATAACACTAATGCATACGAGCTTTCTAAAAAATCTATTGGAGGACCTGAAGGTATTCTTTTTGTTGAAGAATTTATGGAAGAACAACTCATATACAAAGGCTCTTATATATTTTTCTCCTAATTTCGGTTTTGCTTATTTTGGAAGACTATATGATGATAACAACCTTTTAGTTTTTGAATTATCTCTTAGTTTGTAAACATGAAATTAAGTTTGTGTGATCTTTTTGTAAGGTTGCTCTGTATGATGATCAACTTGTTCTCTTTAGAGATCTTTCACATAGGACATCCTTTTTTATGATGTTTTGTGAATTGTATGGACTTTGTTCTCTTTGATTCTTTGGAATAGCAAGGAACGAGATTTTTCTTCTTCTATTATATGTGTGTGTACACACACACACACACATATGTACGTGTATATGTGTATATCTATAGACATATACATACATATTTTTATATATGTCTATAGATATACACATATATATGTATATACATATATTTATAGATGTATGTATGTATATGTATATATGTATATACATACATATATATGTGCACACACACACACACGCATATATATATGAAAATATACCAGAATATTAATGGTATTATTTCAATTTAAATATATAAATTTAAGTTGTATAAGTTTTTTGGAATGGATAGGGAATATGTGTATATCTATAGATATACACATATATATGTATATACATATATTTATATATGTATGTATGTATATGTATATATGTATATACATACATATATATGTGCACACACACACACACACATATATATATGAAAAGATACCAGAATATTAATGGTATTATTTCAATTTAAATATATAAATTTAAGTTGTATAAGTTTTTTGGAACGGATAGCGAATATGATTATAGATATTATATAGCCACACACGCTTTAAGTTACGCACACGTGCATGTGTGTGTGTGTGTGTGTGAAGTGACAAGAGTAGTACAACACTCACATAAATATTTTATGAACTTTGTAAAGTTTTCATAATGTATGTAAGTGATTTTTCTTATTTTTATCTAATCTAGTCAATAACAAAATTAGTCTTATTAAAGCCTATATGCCAATCAAAATTCAACACATATGAAAATACATTAAATCAATAAAAACAAATTAAGGTGAAACATATAGTTTTATAATGCTATATTGGAAATTTCAAAAGGCATAACTCCTTCAATGTAGTCTCAGGTCCCATATGAAAGAAGTCGTCCATGAAGTATTACAAATTATTACACACAGACACACACACGCATGGATATATAGATAGAGAGAGAGATCATAGTTACTGGCACTATGGATGTTATTATATTTTGCAAAGTCTAGAGGCATAACTTCTTTGAGGGTGGTTGGTGATTCCAGAATTGTCATTGAACAGATCAACGAGAGATGTGCATTATAATTGAAACTTCATTGTTTCAATTATGATTTGGGAATCCACTTCAATTATTGAAAACACTTCAATTATTGAAAACAACGTATTAAAGTATCTAGCTAGGACTATATCCTTCTAGGGAACCATAATCTATGCACAATTGTTAGTGTATTTCCAAATATTTTGAGCGAAGAATTCCATTAGAGCAACGAAATGATCACATTTGATCCCTCTATTTGTTTTGTTTAGGTACCCCCACTAGACCTTATCAAAATTCAATTCAATAAAAATGAAGTTCAAGACACTACAATAAAAGCTCGCCATTAGCATCCCTTTTAGCTTCCTATCCTACTTCCATTTATGAAAAGTCAATGTTTTTTTATGGGATGGCGCTAAAGTCGGTATTATTTCCTACACCATGTTTAGTGCCAGGTTTAGCACTAGATTTACTGCCATATTTAGCGTTAGGTTTAGCACCAAGTTTAGGGCTTGATTAACTGTCAAGTTTCTTAAGTGACTAAATAAAAGTGAGGAGAATTTTTTTAAAAGAAAGGTAAGTAATATCAAAGATTAAAAATAAGCCACTAGTCTTAATCCTCATGAGCCAGAGTAAATTTCAATATTTTTAATTAAAATCCTTAATTTTCCCTCTCAACAACCCTTCAAAACCTACTCTTTCAATCTTTTCTCATTTCCTCTCTTTCTCTCTTATCTTCTCCACCCTTCTCCTTCTCCCTTAAGGTTTCCTCTCTTAGGGTTTCATCCTCACAGAGGATAGGGTTTTGGTTTCATGGAGCAACCTCCATGAGGAAGACAATGGTTTCTCCTTCCCTTTTCCTCCTTCCTTCATATTTTTTTCCTTTATTGATTTACCAATTTGTATTCTCGTTCTGTTTTTGTAGGTTTAGGGTTTCATGTACAGAGGAGAAGGTATCATCAAAGAACCTCCATAACGAAGGTAATGGCTTCTCCCTACCCTTCTCCTCCTTCCTTCCAATTTTGTTTTTCTTTTAATTTATTTTTTTTATAAAATTTATTGTTATTTTGTTGTTTGTAAGTTTAGGGTTTCATGAATGGAGGCTAGGCTTTCATGGTGCAACCTACATAAGGAAAGCAATGGATTCTCCCTTCCCTTCTCATTATTCCTTCCTCTTTTTTCTTTGCTTTTTCTTTATTGATTTTCTAGTGTTTATTGTTTTTTTTTGTCGTTGCAAGTTTAATGGAGAAAGAAGGGACATTTTGTGGGTTTTCTTTAATCCACAAATCTAGTTCATGGGTATGGATTAAGGAATACCCTTGCCTTAATGTAAGGATATCTATGTTAAAATCCTTACACTCATCTATCTCTTATTACTTTTCCATTTGTATTCACTTGTTTGCATGGATATGTTAGGTTATTTCAACTCGGATATGCACTTTTAAAGGTATATTTTTATGGGAATGTAGTTGAAGTAGATTTATTTCCTTTTGGAAAGTGATTTGGGTTCAAACTCAACATTCCCCTAACATTTTCCATTTTTATTTTCATTTTTTACCATTTTCCATTTTTGTTTTCATAAGTTCTAATTTGCACTAGGTTAGTTTAGTTTCAGTTCGAATTTGCACTTTTAATCATATTTTTTTGTGAGAATGTAGCTTAAGTAGAGCTCTTGCCTCTTGGCAAGTGATATGGGTTCAAATCCCAACATTTCATTTCCATTTTTTCATTTTCATTTTCATTTTTTACCATTTTCCGTTTCTATTTCTATAAATTTAATTTACAGATAGTTGGAGCTAAATTAGGTGCTAATCCTGCCAATGATCTTGGTGCTAATCCCAATGCTAAACCTAGCGCTAATTTAGGCGCTTTAAAAAATGCACTTCCACACTAGGTTTAACACCTGATTTTCCAACTCAATTGGAAAAAATTACACCAAAAAAGGACTCTAAATTAGGTATTAAATGCATGTTTTGTTGTAGTGAGAGTTCATCCTTAGTTGTGATGAATTTCACTTCTAATGGACATTAAATTGGATTGGATATTTTGTGCTTATCCTCTAGGATGTCCTTCAAGCCTTCTTCTATCCACTTTCTACATGTTATGGTTTCATGTATATGCTATATATCTTTTCCTACAATTGTATCGATATTTTCTCCTCGAAATGTATTTTATTCATCTCTAGCTAAATGTTCAAGTTACAATATTTGGCAAGATTACCAACTTTCTTTTTTTAAATAATTTTGGTGGATTTCTTCATGGAAGGTATTGAACTATGACCACATGACAATACATCGATATTCATCAAACTTAAACCTTGTAATCAAATTAAAAAGCTTTTTAAAAACCTATCCAGTGTTCATATTTGGATATACCAAAACACTGCATGTCAAGAGGTTATGTAACTTTAACAATAAATAATGAATATATCTAAGAAAAAAAGGATCTAAAAATCAAACCAACATACTAAATGTGCAACAACCAGTCGTAAATAGATAAGAACTTTGTGAAAAGAGATATTTGTGTAAATGATGACAACATACTAAATTTGTAATAACCCAACAAGATAGATTGGATTGTAAAAACCATATAAACAAATAGATTTGGTACCATCGATCACATATCATTATATTTTTAAGAAAACAAGATTACATACATAATTTTCACAAGCTCACAATGCAAATATGCTCCTCTCGGAGCACATTGCTTCAATGCAAAAGCGCTCCTTCTATGGCACAACATGTCTCATATTCATCACACTGCAACTAATACATCACTTCTATATATGCTTTGCTTAAGCAAAACAAAAAACAATTGTTCCTTCAAGAACAATAATCACATCTCTTTCTATTACAATGAAAGAATATTACATATCAATGTCTCCTGAGCTGCAAATGTGAAAACCAAACGACTAATTATCAAACCACTATACTCTTAGTAAAGTAGAAAAAACGATGTTCTCAAGTGAAACACGTTCTTTCCATTTTATAAGTTAAGGGAGAGGGTCTTAGCTAACTCATGCACCTTCAAAGAGAATCTCCCCCCAATAGTGCACTTCTCTTATGTCAAGGATGTTTCTTAAGAAATGTACCCTACATGTGCTAAGGATAAACAGGCACATGGCCACACTTGGCAACTTACAATGTCGATACACTTAATGCAACACTATATATTTCTACACAATTACTTAAGTAGTGCCTCAAAGCTCAAGTAAGTGTAAAAAATAGATGAAAACTAGTTATTAATAATAATAAAACCGTCATTAAAACTGTCTCCCATGAAGCACCATACTATCAACATCTAAACAAAAAGTAAACTAATAAAAACAATATATTGTCATTATTTTGGGATTATCTGCATAGGGTAAGTTATTAAGCGATGACCCATATCCCATGAGTAAAGTCGTAACTGACCAACTTCTCTTGGTTTTGAATAGTCCACTTAGCACTCATGGCATTGGGTGATGCTCACACGGGTGAAGAAGTGAGATTGAGTCTAGGAAAATGAATTACATAGCATCAATAATCACTTTTGGGGCTTGCACCCAGTAACTAGGACTTCCCAAGAGGTCACCCATCACAAGACTCCTATATCTCAAACATTATTAAGTATGGAGTTTTCACCACAATCAATCCCACTTAGCTTCTTACCCTGTTTGCGAAACCTTAACAAATACTATGTCTTATAAACTATCCAATTAGAATTCTATTGATTCTTTTTTATTTAAGTTAAGATGTTTTTTTCCACATTCCAACATATGATATATCACGACTTTAAGATTATAACATAATTAATAACAAAATAAAAAAAATAAAAATAAAAACATGCTATTTTAACTAGTATAGTGTTTTTTTAAATAACTTTACTTTGATAATGATGAAAGTGCCCTTTTAAATTAAGATTCTAAACATCTAACCTCAACGTCAAAGACTACGTGATATTTTTTGAGGTTTGTTACGAGTTATACGAAAATCCATAGTTTTATATTGGAAGCCAAAATGGGTGTTAGATGCCTTAAGATGCAAAGGTCTTTTAAAAGAATAAATCTCCATTGCACTTTCGAGTACTGGAGCAAACTTTCGGTGCACGTGGCAGGTACAAATAATGGATATGTTTCAACAATGGTATATACTTGAAATGACTTTGTTGCCTTATTAGAGGTTCTTTCAAGGGGCTTATTAGTAGCCTTTAGTATTCATTTTTTTTGTATATGTATTAATTGGTTTAGATTAGTACTCGGAACCTCTGACTACTATGGAGATATGATGATATGTGTTGATGTAGTGAGACTAAATTTGGTCAAAGTCTGGCTTTTCGACGTCTCTTGTACTTGCAAAGATTACTGATGGAGACATTAGTGTTATCTTGGTTATAGAACTTTCATGTACAAGTTATTAAGATGGAACCAATCAAGCTAGGTTTCAAATATCTCGGTTAGTGGTTGAAACCACTGAGTTACTGTGTAAATGATTGGCGCTGGATTGTTAAAAAAAATTGAGAAAGGGGTCAGCAATTGGTCTTACAGGTTCCTCCCTTTGGGAGGTAGACTTGTACTTTTTCAGTCAGTGTTGTGTGGCATACATGTCTATTGGTTTTCCCTTGTTAAAGTTCTCGCTACTATTCTGAAGGCACTCACAAGGATTATGAGCAACTTTTTGTGGGGTGGCTCGACGTCAAAGCACGATGCTCGTCTGGGACTCTATTACCAAACCTTGTGATTTTGGTGGCCGAAATGTGAAAAACCTGGATTGGTTCAATATTTCTTTAAGGATGAAAAGCCTTCGGTTGACTTTATGTGGGAAAGGCATTTGTAACAGGGTTTTGCGAGCTAAATATCTTCGTAAGATTTCTTTGACGGATTGGCTTAGAAAGGGGGAGCAAGCAGTTACTAAAACATCATACATATGAAAAGGCTTTATGCGAGTCTTCAAAAGGATTAACAAGGCCCTCAATTGGAGTGTGGGAGATGGGAGGTCGGTTAAGGTTGGGATCAACCCTATGGTTGGTTTGGAGGATTCCTTTTGTCTCTCTCGGTCACTAGTCAATTATCTCCATGATTATGGAATTGTTACACTTAATTAGGGCAGGAACGAGTGTCATTGGTCTTCTGCGGGTACTTATTGGTTATCTACCAAGGATTTGGATCTTACTAGAGATTGGAAGCTAGAATGGGATCGCTATATTTCCTCGCTGGCTCAAACGCAATTGATGCTTGCAGACTGCAATGACAGCCTTGTTTGGTCCTTTAATGCAGCTTCACGGAAGGTAACTGCTAAACTTGCTTATAAATTTATTGTTGACTCTCTTTTGACACCACTGGATTGTTGGTGGTATAAGAAGTTGTGGAAGTGGAGGATCCCACTTAATATTAGATGATTTAGTTGGCTATGTGTTCTCAATAAAGTCAATACATAGGACAATCTCCTTGAGAAGGGGTGGTTAGGACCTAATATTTATCAGCTATGAAATTTTGAAGTTGAATCGGTAGAGCATCTTTTTGTGGGATGCTATTTAGGGAAGGCATTCAGGTAGACTAGCACTATTCATTTGGGTTTATCTTATCTATGGGAGGATTGTTCTATACTGGGTAATTTGATGCATTGGATGAAGTCAGGGTTTGGGCTTATTTACCTCCCTTCATTTTTGCTACTGGAAAATTCAAAAGGCTAAGAATGATGTTATTTGTAGAGAGCTAAAATCAGATGTTCATAGAGTAAAGAATGGTGTCATTAGCCTTTTATATGATTACTCTGAGGTTACAAAGATTAGGACCACCTGTAAGATTGGTTGTGCCCCTGTGGTTTTCTCTACAACCGATTTTTTTGATGGAGAAACTACAAATGGGGTCGGTGGAGCTGGGGTTGTATTATATATCAACCAGACTCACTTCTTTCACTTGAAAATTGGTTGTGGCAGGAACACGAACACCAGGGCATAACTGTTGGTACTATGGGGTCTTCTTTATGTTGTTAATGGCATATGTATGTTGGAACTGAAAGTCTATGGGGATTCAAATATTATTATTGATTGGATCAATGATGGGTATGTTTTTAGGGTGTTAGAACTTGAGAACTATTGCACTAGAAATTGATATATGAAGGACTCCTTTGTTATGATCGACTACCATCACATTTACAGGGAACATAATCATAATGCGTATGGTCTCTCCAAAGAAACATTGCATCTCACCAATGGACAACTCACTATGATGGAGTTCTATGAGGGTGTCATGATTTTTGCAGATACTTACCATATCTTTGTCTAATTTTCTTTCTAGAATTTTTTAAGACAACTGCAAGCACTTGTAGTTTTGGTTCCAATTTGGCTTTATGGATACTTTTTAAGGAGTATAACTTGTTAGTTATGTATTGGTTGAATGGCTTGTTGTAGTATTTATTGATGGATGAACACTTTATTGGTTGTGTGTCATCTGAGGGAATTTACAACATACTTATACTATTGCAGAATGTAATTGGTTCCTTTGATTTTATAAATAACAAGGAATGATCTTTCCCTTCTTGAAAATTTTGATTCAAACTTTGAATATCAAGTTATAGTTTTTATCTTTTAAAAAATTTAAAACATGGACAAAGTAATCTTATCTTGTAAAATCTTGTGAAATGAAAATGAAGATTTTTTGTAATTTAGCTTGGCATATTATTTTATAATAAGTTAAAGCATGGACAAAGTTCATTGCTTTTATTCTAGGGTTTAAAAGCACATGAAAATTTAAACATGGAGCATTCATTAGGTTATGGATATATAAAAATAAATGATGAATAAGATGATAAAGCAAAATAGAATGTACCAACAGTTTTTATATTTATTGTATTTGTTTTTCAAGGAAAACCTTGTTGGCCCCCTCTTTTTTTGTAATATTTAGATGAAAAGTGACTTAACTAGTAATGATAATAGTGATGGGAAACTCGAATCCCTTTATGAATTTGAACTTGTGATATTGGCTTCCCCATCAACAATATGCCTCAAGTGGATAGGTGAACCAAACGAGCTAACCTTTGGGGTTCTATCATGCATAGTACATATAAAAATACATTTCAATGGTGAGGTCAAGGCCTAGTCACTAAGGATGCTTTGATTTTGTGATTGTTAATCATTGTTTCTCTACATGGTGTGTTGTATGGTATTGTTATTGTGTAAAACCAATTGGGATTTTGCCTTTGTCTAGGGGAGAATTGGCATACTTGGTGTTTGCATACATTGTTGAGTGTGTACATAGGTCGTTGACTATGTGTGCAATGTGTTATGTTGTTGCATGCAATCTTCAAAGCTCGATTTACTATCTATGCCAAATCTTCTTGAGGTTTTGAGATGCTCTCCTTTGATTCCATTTGTTAACAGTGATGGGAAGTCATTGAAGCATTGCCCCTTGATCCCACAAAAATGATTTTTTTGTAAGTTGAGAGCTAATCTATTAGAACAAGAAAATAGTGATACATAAGTGTTTACATGCAGACCTGCTCATGATGAGCATGTATAGAGGTTCAAAAGAAGATTGGGCCCTCCCTCCAGGAGGGGAAACAGGTCCACAAAACCGGGGCCCTCCCTCTAGGAGGGAAAACAGGCCACCCAAATGTTCATAAACAAAAGTCTCCATCATTCGTCTACAAAAATAGACAATGAGTCAACTAGTTAACAGGTAAATAAAACAAAGAACCTGGTTATCCCATGTAGAAGGACATGTGGCTGAGGTGAAGCCTGTTAAAAAGCCTTCCTGCTGGCATGCAAACCGCCACGAAGTCTTAGCAAAACCTGTTTACAGTTTGAAGAATGGTTCTTCCACGATGGGGCAGCTATAGCCTAGTGAGGATGGTTGAGCAGGCTCGTCTGGCTTGGCCTTCGAATTTTTGCTAGACAACGCCATTTCCTCATCATTGGAGGTGTTTTCTTCTTCCATTGTACCTGCAAAGAGGCTTCTTGGTGGGGAGTAGAGCATATTTTTTTGCCACGACTGGGTTGGACGTGAACTTGCTAGTTGAGAGAGTGGAGGGTCGACTCTGCAGTGGGGGAATGGTGCAAGATGAAAGAACAGGAATGGTGGCTGGGGAAACAGGGGAGCGTGGAGGAGCAGAAGGTGAATGCCCCGGACAGTTTATCTTCCCAGTCATTGACAATTTGTTGCACTTCTTCCAGAATATCCAGGTCGAAACCATTGCCACTGGCTTGAGCCGAGAGAGGTATGTGATGGTCCTCCTGAGCGCCGCGACCATGGCCTCTACGGGGGACACCTATTTTCCTTCTGGGCATGGCGGGAGAGAAACTGAGAGCAAATCCAAATGGAGCATAGCGAGATGGTAACAGACCAGAGCAAGGCGCTGAGGTAATAGACCAGGGCAAGGGAGAATGGCATCTGTGCGTGGAGTGAGGTGATGGAGTAGGTTCAAGTGTGTCAGCCCAACACCCAATGTCGGCCATATTGAATGGCACAACTGCAAGTTATGGATTCCAGGAGGGCAAGTTATGGAGACTGGGCTTTGAAAAGATGACCCAATCATGTCTGCATTCCTAGATGCATCCAAGTCTCCCGTGGTATTGAAGGCGTGCATTGATGGTTGGGATGATGAGGTCACGCATGGTGGGGGAAGGCCTCGTCAGCCTCCCCTGTGTCCATGTGGACTGGATTGACACCCGCATTCGGGGGATCCCACAAAAATGATTAAGAACCAAAGGTCCCATAATTAGAGGATGTTGTTGTAAACGATAAACACTTTATGGTGTGCATTACTATGCACCAAATATACATAATGACACTCATAGCCGCATATCTTTAAATTAACCGAAACTATCTTTTCCTATAAATCTTCACTTCTAGCTTCCCAACCTTTGAGAATGATATATATATATATATATATAACCGTCCATAAGACATTAAGTTGTACAATACAAAGAAAAAAATAGTTACAACTTGCATGACATGTAATTAAACCTTAAAAAAACAAAAACCAAACAAGTAACCGCCAACCATTTTTTGTTGTAACTAGGGGAATCAACAATTAGGGTTGGGACTGTATTTGCGTAACATTGGGTCGATTCTAGTATGCTACCACTATACCCCTAAGCATTCCAACGTCGCCCCACGTGTGACACACGAGGCTAATTGATGTATGAACCTCTCACGTCACAATGAGTGCCTTAACAATGCACCATATCACCAATTATTACCTAAAATAATTATAAAAGTAAAAAAATGAAAAACTATTTTTTTAATAGAAATGTGAAAAAGGGTTTGTATTTATATAAAAGAATGCCATATACTAAAAAAGTTCATAGTTACCAGCTTAAAAAAACCAGCTTAATGAAATCAAAGACTACAAAGTTCTATAGAGACCCATCTCTGTAATAAACTATATAAAAAACTTAAGTACTAGACTGAAGATTTCCTATGCTTCTTCCTCTTATGGAGTAGATTTTGACATATTGATTACATAGTAGAAAATAGAAAAAACATTCAGAAAGACAAAAAAGAAGGAACCGAGTCTTCATTCCTAATTCAATAGGTTCGTTGTGTTTGGTGGATTCACTACATCCTAAGAGTTCTCTGCATCTTGGAGTTCCAAAGAGAGTCCTTCCATTAGAGAAACGTGGTATTGTTGCTCAGAAACATCCAGATTCCTTAGAATACCGATCATATCTACCAGGAGGCCTCAATAGAGTCCTTTAGCTGATTAAAATGATGCTCTTCCCACTCATTGCTATCCATGAGATTCCCTTGTAACATGTTTCTCATGTTCACGAGAAAATTCCACATCCTCCTGAAATTGTCAACTTGCGACTGCTCCATCCTCAACATGGTGCTCTTTAACTCTTCGATCTCACCTTCCAAGACTTTGGAGCTTGTTTCGATGTCCTCCAACCTAGTGTCGAAGTGTGAGACTCATGCTCAGTGTAGCGTTGTCCATCGAGAATTGCAGAGGCTACCTCGTGTTCACAGAGGAGAATTTTCTTATATTAATCCATATAACCCTTAAATTCATGATAAGCACTAAGCATCGTCTTTCTTTCTACAGACTCATCTGGGTTTCCCTTCATTGCGTCGGAATCACGACTCCACTTCGAAGAACTTATAGAACTGAGAGGGAGAGGGCTTGGCGGAATAGACATGACTTCAAGATTTCCTTGACATGAACTTAAAACTGTCCTCAAATTGCTATGGAAACAAATGGCCAACTTCTTGATCCTTCCAAGAGAAAGGAAATCTAGCTCATGCGAGCCTTCAGGACTACAACCTGCCTTAAACATCATCACATGGGTCTATATAAGGTTCTTCAAATCGATGGGAATGGATTAAATGATTGATGGGGCAACATAAATGAGAAAAGATAGGTTGTCCACCACCAACCTGTTCGATAAAATATAATCTTGGGGAGGCCCAAAACTTTAGTTGAAGCCTTATTAAAATCACGAGGGAAGAAGTAATCCTCTATATTCCTTTTTATAATAAAGCAATACTTTGTTAGCTTAAGAAACACGAGGTCCATTTAGTGGTCTTGATGGAGTTATCAAATATTAGCTCTCCTTCTGAAAGCATGCATCCATTGGTGGCAAGGCAGTCTACCTCAAGATTATTATGTCGATTTCTATGAAAGAAATGGAGATTCTAAAAATCTTGGACGTGGGCCAAAATTACTGTGTGCACCCTTCCTACTTCTTCTTCTTTTTTCTTCTAGAGCTTTCTCATCATTTGAATAACAATCCATGAGTTTCCAAAGACTTGGCAAGAGCCTACCTTTAAATCTTTCAACGCTTCTATTCCATGCATTAAGGTTGCCCATTCAACCTGATTGTTAGTCCTCTTTCCCAAACCCCGTGGGAAAGATAGAACCTTATTGTCATGTCCCCAATTAAATAATTTCCAAATAAGACTACTTGCAAATAATGTTTCACCAACCTACTAATTCCCTAGGTTGAGATGGAGACATAAATTTTGTAATAAGGGGATATTGGACCCAAAAGGACTTTAGTTTATCAAATTCACATTTAAATGGGTCACATAAATGGTAAATGCTAAGAAATTAAGGTGGCATGGATTCATGAAGACACTTGGAAGCTTGTGGAGCCT
This sequence comes from Pseudotsuga menziesii, assembly GCA_001517045.1. Taxonomy (NCBI): domain Eukaryota; kingdom Viridiplantae; phylum Streptophyta; class Pinopsida; order Pinales; family Pinaceae; genus Pseudotsuga; species Pseudotsuga menziesii. The sequence continues at coordinate 983,940 of LPNX010364034.1, read as the reverse complement.
TTGGGTGACTAGATTCCCCGCACACTTAGCATGATATTCATCCAAATTAGAACATATGGATAATGTAACATTATTGGATGGTTATGTGGTGTCAAATATCATATAACGAGCCAAGGAATTTGAATTACTAAAGGAGGGTAACTCCCATGGAACATGAAGAGGCTAGAAGATAAGGTGTGCCACTTGGAAGGAGATTCTATGCACTCCATGACAACAAATGATGGAAGATTCTATGACATGTATGACAAATTCATACCTGATTGCTGACACATGAAAAATATAACATGACAAGGCTAAAAATAGCCACGAAGAGGTCGAATTTGGGAGTTATAGGCAACCATTCAAATTGAGGAAAGAATTGGAGCATGAAGAGGAAGACAAGTGTCGTGATAGTTACTAAACCACTAAGATGAGTTGGAGCAATACCATGAAGGGAAATTCGACCTTAGGAGGCCTCATGAAGTTAATAAAAGGATTTCACGAGGAAGGAGAATGGATTTTGATCATTTGTTAATTGGCCTTTGTCATTTTGGAGAGCTTTTGCTTGTCCATTGCATGGTGAGTGTTCACTCTCCTTGCTTGTGAACCAATTTCGAGGGAGTTGGATTCCTTTCAAAGTTGGTTGATGGAGAGGCCATTCATACCTCTCACGAGAGACTAATGAAGGAGTTTTATTTGCAGGTTGAAGGTCCATATAGTTGAATTCTCATATATCTCCCCATTCTCTCATTCCTTCTTTTCCATTCCCCCACACTCTCATTTGATGGTGCACTTGTTGGAGTGATTCTTGCGTCTTGCTGAGGATGGTTGATGCCCAAGCTTTGATTTATCATGTATGTTTCTGTAATTATCATCTCCATATGCTATGTAAGTCGAAATATCAGAAATACATGTATGAAAGGCTCACATTCCCCATGCTCTTGAATAACTAGTTTTCATGGATCTGGATTCAATATTGAAGTAGCTTTATATCGGATTTGTATGAGGATATTTATATGACTTTTATGATGATGGGGAAGCAATATATGATGTGTGGCTCTGTAATATTAAGTCCATATTTTCTCTAAGTTGAAATATCAGAAATACATGTATGAAGAGCTTGCATACTTATGCCCTTGTATCACTAGTCTTCATGGATTTTGGCTTCAATCTTGAAGTAGTTTTATACCAGATTTGTATGAGAGATATTCGATGAGTTTGAGGATATTGTGACAACAATATATGATGTATTACTCTGTAATTTAATGTCCATATCCTATGTGGGTCGAAATCCAAGAAACTCATGTGTGAAAAGCTTGCATTCCCATGCCATTGAATCACTAGTTTCCATGACTTTGGCTTCAATATTGAAGGAGTCTTGTATAAGATTTGTATGAGGGATGTTCTATGAGTTTTATGATGTTGCCACAACCATATATGATGTGTTACTCTATAATTTCATGTCCCTATGCTCTGTGGGTCGAAATCCAAGAAATCCATATGTGAAACTCTTGCAATTCCATGGTACTAATTCACCAGTTTTCATGTATTTAACTCCCATACTGAGTGAGTTGTATACCAGACTTGTATGAAGGGATTTCTATGGTGTTTAATATTGTTGGGGAATCCATTTGTATTCTTTATATGGTCCCTATATGTCACTTTCTAATTTGAACCTTTAACTCTACCTTTCATATGTCAAAATCGAGCTAGTTATGCAATTTCCCCATAAGCAATTTCACTGAAAGTTATCAAACAAATGTGGAACTATATAACTAGTTTTCAAAACTAATAACCATGTGTAATGAAGGTCCATGAGTTCTTATATCAGTCCCCATACTCTTCTTACAAATTTGGGAGGTTCGTACATGAGTTGGGAATCCTAGTTGGCCTACACCCTAAAGGGAATTTCATCACAATTTTTTAGTAATTTTTAGCCTTTTTGTCATCAGCCCAAAACAAGGTTTCAGAGGTTTAAAGTTTGATACAAAGTATCCATAAACCACCTTGGGATGTTTTAAGACTCACCATACAATCTCCTTTCGAATTCGGGACCATTTGGTGAAAGTTGGAACCGTCTAGAGTCATGACTAGTTAAGCTTGAATTTTGCCCAATTTGTAATTTTCTTCAAATCTCCAAAAATGGACATTACACTTATTTCCTCCTAGATAAAAAATCCCCTCCTGCACTTCCTGTCACGTGACATGGGGACATGATTTGAACTCATGACCTCCTTTACAACATGTGACTTCATATCAAGCGAATCACCAATAAACCACACCCATACGAGCTATATTAAATACTAAATTACGTTGATATTAAATACAAAATTACATTAAATTTCCACAAGTAATAAAAAAAACTTAAAATTACTTTTAATAAACTATTTATTTTTAAATCTACTTTAATGATCAACATCAAAACATATAGAAAGACATAAAATCCACCCCTTCCTAATCACAAACAAATTATATTATATACATATGAAAAGATAAAAATACTCCACCTCTTTTTAATTACCCAAAAAATATTTAAATAACATATATTTTCTTAAATAACAATAAATAATTAATTCTACTATCAATTTAACAACTTAATTATAATAAATTTTACGACCTCAACTTTTGTCCCGTTTTTAAGTCATTGTTATTGACATAACGCCCTATATGGTTAAAACACATTTAAGAAAAACAAAAACAAACCAAAACACTTCCGCTAAAAACAACACAAAACACTTACGTTCGTTCATTTTTACATTCAAACCACCAAATGCACGACTCCTTAGCGGATGACTCTCTGTAAATCATGATGGCGGAAAAAGCAGGCGAAATTGACAAGGATCAGCAATTGCTGGTCCGGGCCACTGTAAACTCTCTTTTCCTCGCACAATTCGAGACCTTCAGAGCTTCATTGCTGAGCCTACAGAGGAGAAATCCGGCCCTAGCACTGGCCATTCTGCAGACAATCGTAGAGAAGGGCGGAAGGTTAGAAGGCATCGCGTGGTCGAGTTGCACGAGTTCCCCTGCCCAGTTAACCTGGCTCTCTCTCGCCGAATTGCTAGGGCTTGGAAGCTCTTCAGCTGCTTCAAGAGATCCTATCTGGAACCTTCATCCGGAGGCTTTTAAACTGAAGGTAGAATTCATTCTTTTGATTGATTTAATAAAATCTAGTTTTAGTTCCCCTCCCGAAACCCTATTTAAGGTTCCGAAGCTCGAAGATGGGGGAGAATCGGTTAATGACAAAACTGATGAAGAAGAAGCAGTTGAATCGCCATCTGGTAGAGATGAGAGCTTTCAGAAAATTGCCACCAAGCTGTGCGACTCTGTTTCGTCTCACGGACTTCGGATGCTGCAAAGAGATATGTTTGAACTTAGCTTTGATGCAGAGGGTTTGAATGAATCACTCACGGAGGCTGAAATTAAGTGCTTGAGGAGAATATCACGTGATCATCCTTACTTTATCGATGCACTTTGCGATAATATCCGGAGACAGGCGTGTTTTCATGAATCAAATTTGGCAATCAGTGTATATGATTCCAGTGCGGGTTCGGAGTCCTTGAGGGAGGATGATCGGTTCCGAGGATTTGAAGTCCAGCCTCCGGGGGAGGCTTCGTCAATTTCTGAAGTCGGGAGTGATTTCAAACTAGGTTCAAGGATACAGCAGGAGGCTCAATTAGCCCATCTGGATGCACTGAAGGAAGTCCTGGAAGATGGGGATCTCGAGGACTCATTTCGGCATCTTCGATTCTTTCATCACGATTATGGACTGCCCGAGCCTGTGTACAGGTAATGTATTTTATCGGTATCTCATGAAAGTCAAAATCCTGTTCAATCATGGAAATGAGACATTAAAATTCCAACATCGCTATTTTTCTAATTAAATCCTGTATAAATTCTAATGAATATTGCTTTGCAATTTTCAATTTGATTATAGTGAAAAGGTCCTATAGATCAGGCAGGTTTCACATGGCATTAAAAAGTAAACATTTAAACATAAGCATTACGGTTTTCTCTCGAATATATTTTTGGGGAGATGTGTCCCGTCTGTAACGTGACACATGTCGGCTTATAATTAAAAAAATAAAAAATAAAAAATATTATTTTCATATAAATATACAACCATATTAGGGCAATACTCACATTCTTACAAACTGAGTAGTAAAATATTAGTAGTAAAATTCAATTGACTTGAGTAGTAAAAAGTAAAATTACAATAGCAACACTAGATTTACCTTAGAAAACCAGGTAGGAAACCTTAAATAATAGATTTATTATTGGTGGGCCAAGGCTACCACGAGCATATCTGCTGCTCACTTTGGCACATTGCAATGGAATATTACAACCATACTTATAAGGTTCTTTAAATGCAAATACAACTAGCAATAAACCAGGGGCTACTAAAACCATGTGCCTTAAACCACTTACATCTTTGCTCATTCCCAAGTCAAGGTTAACCCTAACATGTAAATGCTCATTTTTAGTTATAGAGAAAAACAAGTCATTTCTCAAAAGCATTTGGATAAATGTTTAAAATCTTCATTTGATGGTAAAATGTTTTTCAAATTCCAATTTATTCTGGAAATCTAGATTCTAAAATTTTATATGGATTATTTTACTTATTAACTACTCTTAATATTCATTATTAGTTTTAAAGAAAGACAAGTAAAGTAATTTTTGGAAAAATATTTGATTATATGATTATTAATGTTACCTAGCTCATTCTTTTATTTATATTTACCCTATTTTGAAATTACTTAAGCAAGTTGGCCATTTCCCTCCCAAGTAGGAATACTTATTAGACATTTTCGAAAATTAAAAAGGGTTTGCACCTCAAGAGAACTTCATCCCTCTAGGTGCTTGGTAGAGCCATGGTTAAGATGGATCTATACTGGTATCCAACAAAAATCAGAATGATCTAGAAATTTTATGTCTGAGCTGTTCAACCATAGAAACAAGATCTAAAATACCCAACATCTTTAGTTTAAAGCTTTGATTATATTCGAATCAAAATCAATTTTGCATTTTGATTCCAAGAGAAGAGGTCCTATAGAGCAATTAGGTCTTTAAGAATGTTAAAAGCAAATAAACAAACCAACCATTTCAACTTTTGTAGTGTACACTTGGTGGACCAAAACATTCAAACTTTGCTCAGTTTTTTTTGTATGATATGTTCAGAGGGGCATAATTATGCATCAAAACACCTCATTTATTGTATCTGAATTATGTAGAAGGTAATTGGTTTTCTTTAGATAATTAATAGTATAGGATCCGTGGATCATCCATATCAATCATAAGCTTACATTAGAGCTGTTAAGAACTTCAAGACGTTGGTAGTTCGTCCTGTACCATCATAGATGCATGCAATCTTGGTAAGTAATTTATAGCAACAGATATTTCATTATCACAACATTGCTGCCCTTGCTGCTGGGTAGCCAGAGAGCTTGACTGTGCAATAATTTCCTTCTTTAAGTTGAAGCCTATCATTTACTAGGTCCAGCATTACTAGAACCGGATCGGTCAACCCCAAAAATCTGAACAGAACAGGAATTGGAAAAAGGGGAAAGATAAACGATCAAAAAACTGGTCGTCCAAAATATACAGAGTGGTTGATTGCCAATCCCATACTCATACATGATAGAATCCAGTGGAAACATTGCAATCCTAAAATCCTGAAAACTTTTAAACTCTGTTAAATTCTGAATGGGATCTAAAATTTCACGTTTTGCATATGAAGTCCGATGATGGTTGGAACCACTCTGAAACATCCTGAAACAATTAAGGGTAGGTTAAAATTTTAAGTAAAAGTTGACATTCTTTTTATCTTTCAATATTTTATCTGAAATAATGAAAGATAAGGAGAATATCAACTTTTATTTTAAGAATTTAATGTTACCAGTAATTACTAGTGTTAGTTTTATGCTTTCCGTTTTACCTTTTTCATTTTTGTTATTTTTATTTTCATGGTTAACACATGGAACTGTACCGAACCTGCTGGTTTGATACAAAACTGGTCGGTTCAGACATTTAAGGCTGGTTCCATGTGAAACAGTCTGGTTTTGGTAAGGAAACTGACTGCTTCAGTATGGATTTGGCCTTCTTTGGTTTGAAACCTCGAACTTGAATGATGTGGCTCCGAAACCGGTTGGACTGGATGGTTTTGCCGGTTCTAGTCCAGTTCTGATAACATTGACTAGGTCATGTGCCCGGGTGAATTAGGAGCTCACTTATGGGCTATAGCTAGATTGAAAGCCTTGTTGATTGCTGTCAAGAGGGCTTGGGTGCTGCTTGTTGCTTCTGCTGTGGGAGTTATGTTAGACATTTATTGTGGTGAGTGGAGATGTAAAGTTTGATGAGGATTTGAGGTCCTCTAGTTTGCAGGTTTCTCCTTTAGATATTGAAGGGAGTGTGGAGGTTGCCATTTTAAATGCTAATTCAAAGGATGAGTCATTGAGTAGTATCAAATCTGGGTGTGGATGAGGTGACATTGGGGATGGATATGCCCTCACCTGCTGCTCCATCACATCAGAAGCTGAGATGGCTTACTCAGACATTACAAGATGCACAAGTGTTGATGACCATTGTGGTCCATGGACATGAGCTAACAAAGTGTTGCTAGGCTACCATACCATCTCAAAATTTTTGCCTTAAAGAATTCAAAACCCCAATTGAAGATGTTGTTCCAAGCACTTGAGTTCACCACCCTAAACCTAAGTCTTTAGCTAGCTTGACATCATCTCGCTAAAAGAATTCAAATCCCTAATTGAATATGTTGTTCCAAGCACTTGAGTTCTCCACCCTAAACCTAAGTCTTAAACTAGCTTGACATTGTCTCAAGTTTCCATCACTTGGGAAGTCTTTGAGTTTTATGAAATATTTTTGCGGTTGACTTGCTAACGGTAGGTAGATCATAATATATTGTTTCAGTGTTCATGATGGTACAGGTTGCAGTATTGATTCAGAGTGAAGGCATGCTTAGTGCACACAAATGGGGTAGCGTAGTTGGTATTGTGTTATTGGATTGATATCATTGTAAGGCAAAGAAGGCCCTATGTATCTCTCCATGTGCTCTCATTGTTAAAAGCTTAAGTTGCCTCACTTTTGCTTTCTCTCTCGACTATGCACTATCCATATACCATTCATCATATTTCTAAGTTCATGACATCTTGTAACGCTCCCATTTTTCTAAACCTTACAGCTATGTTACAATTTGTCTTCACTGGTACCATGCCTTCTTTTTTGTGCGGACATATTATGTATAAGAATTTTGATCCTCACTTGTTCAAACCACACGTATGATTCACAATCATCACGAAGTTTAATTCTAAGAGGCCTTTGCTCTTTCCATTTTCGCTATGTGATTGTATTGGAAATTTAAAAATCCTTTGGTCCTAGACCCTATTCATCTCCTATAACTTTAATTCAATTTTTTTTTCTTTATCCTTAGCCCTGTTACCTTATTAAGTCAAATTCATATGCCCATTTACTTTAGAGCTTTAACTTTCCATTTGTTTGTCAAAATGGGGGCTCGACCTTTATGTGTTCCCATATGCCTTGTTAAAATTTTAGGGTTAGGTTAGGGTTTGAAATATGCAATCAGACTTTTATATTTTAATGCATAAACAGAGCTAAAACAAGGTTAGATCCAGAACAGTACTGCTGCAAATAACTTCAAACATAATTTTCATCTCTTTCAACTTTAACACTCCATTGGTCACTGTGTTAAGGTTGGTCCTTGAGATGTTTTAATAAATGCTATGTACCATAACAATATTAACTGATAAACAATAATGTAAAGGAATCAACAGTAAAGAACAATATCAATTCTAATACCAATCTAGGATTGTTTTAGATCGTCCTTATACTCAAACACTCTTAGGTTTTGGACTTGTCAATGAAGGGACAAGTCACCTAGGTGAACAAATGATGTACCTTGCGAGAGAGAGCTTAAGAGAGTTATAGCAGTAGGGATACAAACCTCAAATTCTTAGTTAACAGGAAGAGAAACTTCAATCAAATACTCAAACTTTAGCAACACACCAGCAGATAAGAAAAGATAAGATAAGATAATTTTATTAATGTTCACTAATTATCACAAAGTAGGTCAACGGGACTGTCAGTTACAATGATAGTGGGAGGACCAAACGATCTCCCTTAAAAAGAAATACAATACAAGAAGTAAAATAGAAAAGAAGTAAAAGTGTAGAAAGCGAGTTGGGCTGAAGCATGGGAGAGCTCTCACCCTAGTCTCAACCCTCTAACCCTGCACAGGGGTGAAGAAGCTCAGGTGGATAGGATCCGGGAGCCAAAACGACCGAGGAAGGTCTAGTACTCCTAACATTTGAGGCTGAAAGAGGAAAACTGAGGGAAGTGCAATAGTGTTTGCTGTCTCGAGTAGGAGCTGATGGGCGCGGGGCGACCTCTAGAGTGATGTTGGTGAGGTTTGGAGGGTCTTGAGCACCTCTTGGAGGAAGGTCTGGTACGAAACTGCTGCTGAGATCTCGTGGGTCAAGAACTATCAACCGTTACTGATATAGGAGCTGGATTGATATCTAGGTCAGTGGGTCTCGGTGCCCCTGGAAGGTGGTAGCACACTGAAGAACGTCGTGATCCTTTCTGTGGTATCTGGTCTGGTGAGGGGGTGGGGCACCTGCGCTCGAGACTTGAGAGCCTTTTGAATATAAAGTGCTAGACATCTCTGATCGGTGTATTTGAAGAAGGCGGCTAGAGTTTGAGGTCCCCTAAACAAGCAACGGAAGCGTCCTCTGATCTTGTAGTATATAGGACATTTGAAGATAAAATGTGATTCGGTTTCCACTTCCTGTAGAATCTAGACGACAAAGATGGTAGGTCCTATCCGATCTATCAATTTGGTGGTCTGCCTCTACCCGGAGTCAATGGGATCCTACTTTGAGTTGTCCGGGAGGGATCCGAAGAGCATGCATCCAATGGCGAAACGTGTATTGGGGTCGGACAATGAGCCCATCTCTGATCTCCAAGAAGTGTTTAGCATAAAAGGCCATCTTTGGATGAATCCTCTCGGAGGATTGACCCAAGTAACCTGGACGAACTGCTTGTAAACATCCTCTCTGATGATCTTATTTAACTCTTGTCGGGTGGGTAGAAGGTGATTGGGGGCATCCAGATAATACTGAAACATGGGGAGACGATCTAACTGGATCCCCACTGATGCAAGAAGGCTCAAGACCCCTGTGAGCCAACATTTGGCCTTGCCTGAATGAGTAGCACGGGCAATGGTCTCAGCAGAGCGATAGGCTAGATAAGGGTATCTGCCCCCACCTTTTGACGAGTCGGCTAACCCTCGAATCCGATGCAAGAAGGAGACCAATCTGAAAACTGTCTCGAGACAAAAGGGCTGGACCCCAAACTCAACAAGGATGATATGCTGCGGTATTGTCTGCTTACATCTGATGATACGCCGAAGAAGAAGGATTTGGACTCTCTCAACTAAGGCCCAATCCAACTCGAGTAGAGAGGGTCCCCAAATTTCTGATCCATATAAAACAGTGGGACGGATCAAGGTATCTAACTGATTCATCTTGGATGAGATATCTTGGAAGTAGTGACGAAAACACTGTCTCTCAAGAAGGGCTAGGGACCCATACCCTTGTTAATTCAAGGCTGGAGAGCTCGTCGTAGAATGAAGCGGGGACCAAAAAATTGCACTCCCAAGTAAGTTCAAGTATCGGTGATCTCGATTTCCTCTCCCTTGAATAAGAAATGGATGTCCGAGGTTTTCTTCATCCCTTTGAAGATCATAACCTTTGTTTTGCTCAAATTCACAGTCAACTTCCAAAGGTCATAGAACAGGGCTAAGGCATCAAGCTGTCTCTGCAGACCTTCGGGGGAGGAAGATAAGAGTACAATATCGTCAACGGAAAGAAGGATAGAGATCAAGACATGGTGGAGGAGGTACCCATTTGCTTCCTAGGTATGCTCATGGAGAAAGGCCTCCAACTCATCTATGTAGATTCCAAACAGGGTGGGAGATAGTGGGAAACCTTGTTTCACCCCAATGGTGCTACAGATGAACTCAGATAACCCTCGAACTGTGTGAAGGCGGCCACATACAGACTCATAAAGGTGCATAATAGATGTCAACAGGATCGTTGAGATGTTGATGTCTCTGAGCCGCTGCAATAAATCTTCTCTTAGAACTGAGTCGAAGGCTTTTCAGAAGTCTACAAAGCAGCAATAGACTTTTGAGGAATGGTGGCGTGCCTCCTCAATCACGACCCGGAGAGTAAAAATGTGGTTGATAGTTTGATGTGCTGGTCTGAACCGTGTCTAACCTCGGGCAGAGAGACATAGCCATGCTAGCAGAGAAACCCACAGTCAAACTCAGCAGAGACACATAGCTAAGCTGCTGACACAAAGTCACACTGCTGGGTAAAGACACACAGTCACGCTAGGCTTGACCACACAGTCACGTTGATCATGGACACAGTCACGTTGGCAGGGACAGACAGGGTCACGCTGCAAGGGAGTACAGTCATGCTGGGTAAGAGTCACACAGTCCTGTTGGCAAGTGACAACAATCATGTTGGAAGGTGAGACACAGTCACGATAGTGTAGAGGAACAGTCACGCTGGTGGGTGAACAACAATCATGCACAACAGGTACACAGTCACGCTGGTGGGTGAACACAGTCACACTGAGTGGTTACACAGTCATGGGTGGATACACAGTCATGGGTGGATACACAGTCTTGCATAGCAGGTACATAGTCACGTTGGCGGGTGCACAGTCACTCTGGTGAAGCAGCACGCGGAGGGAGCAGTCACATGGAGGAAGCACGGTCACGTGGAGCAGAGAATACTGCAGGTAACTTCCTTAGCCACATACCAGCAGCCATGCTGGCTGCCATGTACTCAGCCTCTGCCGAGTTCAATGCAACTGACTTCTGCTTCCTGCTGAACCAAGAGAAAACCCCCGATCCAATGCTGAAACAACAACCTGAAGTACTCTTTCGGTCTTCTACACATCCTGCCCAGTCAACATCTGTGAAACCTGCTAACTGTACACTCCCCCTGCGCTCACAAACCAATCCATACTCCACTATACCTCTGATGTAGCGAAGTATATGCTTCACAACCGTCCAATGCACTCTCCGAGGGTCCACCATGAACTGACTCAAAGAGTTGACTGCAAAGCTGATGTCTGGTCGAGCGTTGACCAGATACATAAGCGATCCGATAAGCTGACGATACAAGGTAGGATCAAATCCGTTTGACCCTGATGCATCAATCTTCCTCTAGTTGGAAAGTAGAGGTATGGCCATAGGCTTGCAGTCCTCCATCTTGAATCTCTTCAAGGTCTCAACTGCATACTTCCCCTGTCCAATGAAGAAGCATCCATCTCTCTGCCAAACCTCCAAGCCTAGAAAGTAATGCATCAACCCAAGGTCCATCTCAAACTGCACTACAAGGTTGGACTTGTAGTTTCCAATCAGCCTTTCATCTCCTGTCAAAAGAGATCATCCACATATAGGACCAGTGTGAGAGGCACCTCATTTGTCAAGAAGTACAGGTTGTTGTCAACCTCACTCTGCTGAAATCCCATTTCCCGTAGATAGCTGTCAATCCTCGAATACCATGCTTGAGGAGCCTACTTGAGCTCGTAAAGAGCTCGATGCAGTCTGCAAACATGCGTCTCCCTGTTCTCCACATCAAACCTCTCTGGCTGCTCAATATACACCTCCACCTCTATCACTTCGTTGAGGAAGGCAGTCTTGACATCCATCTGATGGACTCGCCAACCCATCTCAGTTGCTAGTGAGATAATGGTCCGAATGGAAGAATTCCTGGCAATAGGGGCGAAGGTCTCTTCATAATCAATACCCTCCTTCTGTTAAAACCCCTTTGCCACGAGGCGTGCCTTATACTTTTCGACACTTTTGTCTGTTGTATGCTTCACCTTGTAGATCCATCTGGATCACACCACCTTTTTCCCTTGTGGTGTTGGCATAACCTCCCATACCTGGTTTTTCATAATGGAGTCATACTCCTCCACCATAGCCTCCTGCCACACATCATGTTGTGCAGTCTCCTTGAAGCTGGAAGGTACAGAGTTAATCAACTCTGTCATCAATTCCATGTAACTAGGCTTCTTTGGTGGTACACTCCGTCTAAAAAATGTCTGTGGAGGATCTACTTGCTTGGAATCCTGCACTGTCGTCCTAAACCACTTAGGCCTTGGCCTAGTGTCAACTTGTTGCGGTTGTTGGATATCCGTCTTTTGCTGCAGCTCATCCTTCAAGTTAATGATTGAAGGATTTTTTCCACCTGACTCCCTCTAACCACTAGAACTTGTGCTTTGTGTCTGTACTCGTACCTGTACATCTGGCTCCTGAAGGATCCTGTCCACCTGACTCCCTCTGACCACTAGAACCTGTGCTTTGTGTCTGTACTCGTACCTGTACATCTGGCTCTTCCAACTTGACCCTTGAGTCTTGACTCCCGTGCTGGCTGCTGCTTTGCTGGTAAGTCCAAAGATCTCCTCAAGGCCCTGTCCTCATCGAATTGGACGTCCCTGCTCACAACAATCCCCCTGCGAGCTGGAATGTAAACTCTATATGGCTTCGAAATCTCGCTGTACCCAACAAGTAGCCCCTTCTCTTCAGAAGGATCCAACTTCTTCCTATTGTCAACAACAACACGACAATAACAGACACTGCCGAATATGCGAATGTGGCTCACATTTGGCCTAGTTCCTATGAAGACCTCCTCTAGTGTCTTCCTTCCCAAAGCTGTGTGGGACACTTGTTTTGAATGTATACTGCAGTCCTGTATGCCTCGACCCAAAGGAATAGTGCTAATCCCTGATCAAATAGCATGGCCTTGGCTGCTCCAACCATCGTCCTGTTCTTCCGCTCTGCAACTCCATTTTGCTGTGGGGTATAACGCACAGTGTGCTCCTTCTTGATCCCCTCAGCCGAACAATATTCCATGAACTCATTGGAAGTGTACTCACCCTCGTTGTCTGTCCTCATTACCTGAATCTTCTTCCCTATTTGGTTCCCCACGAGAGTCTTGAAATCTCGGAACTTCTCAAAGACCTCTGACTTGGCTTTCACAAAATAAATCCAGGTCTTCCTCGAAGAGTCATCAATGAAAGTCACCCAGTAGCTGTAACCACTGAACGAATGGACACTCATAGGTCCGCATACATCAGAATGCACCAAGTCCAAGGGCTCCTTAGACTTGTGCTCACTTTGTGGGAAAGGCTTCATGATGTTCTTCCCCAAAGCACAACCCTTGCAGTGGTTATGCTTTTCCTCCTGTACTTGAGGAACTCCAATGACTGCCTGTCTCAAATGCTTCAGTGCTCCCAGGTGTAAGTGTGCCATCCTCCTATGCCACAACTCACCCTGACTGCTGCTGCTGTTGCTAACTAGAGCCTTTGCAGGCTCAAAGTGTAGTTTGTACACTTTCTCGCTCCTCCTGCCAATCACTCGATCCAAGCTCTTATCTGACCCCTTGGGCCTGATATATACTCTATGGTCATGGAACTTCACCTGATATCCCTTGTCCTCCGGAGTGGAGACTGATATAAGGTTCTTGGTCAGTCTTGGAACATACAACACATCAGCAAAACTGAGGGATTTGCTGGACTCCCTCTCAAACGAAACAGTGCCAACTCCTTGCGCTTGATACCGTGCATCATCGCCCAGCTCAACGTGGATCCCTGTTCCATCCTCTTGCAAGTCTTTGAAGAATCTCTTTTGTCCAGTCATATGACTATATGCTCCATTGTCGATGTACCATATGCTGCTCCCTGTGGTGCTTGCCATGCAAGATATCAAGCAAAACTACTCATCGAAGTTCTTGCTGAACTCATCCACCTCTGTAGATCCAACCATCTGAGTGTTACTCTTCTTCTTCTTGTCTGGGCATTGGGAGGCAAAGTGTCCCTGCTTGTGGCAGATACAACACTTGACCTTTGACACGTCAAGGTTCTTCTTACCATACTTCTTCCTCTTTGCCTTCCCCTTGCTCTTCCTTGTAAGGGCTAGAGCCTTCTCATCCACAATCTGTGGGGCACTGTTGGATGAGCCTGATCCTTGACCCATGCGGGTCTCCTCCTGCACAAAGTCATCCCATAGCCTCTGCCAATCAGGGAGCTTCTCTATAGCCATAACACCTTTGACAAAGGTGTCCCATGGCTTAGAGAAGCCATTGAGGGCTATTCGAACTAGGTCCTCATCCACTGTCTTAGAGCCGACAGCTCCAAGCTTGTCCCTGATCTGTGTGAGCCTCGTGAGATAAGGCACCACTCCTTCTCCCTTGGCCATGTTGGTGCTGCACTTCCTCTCTTGCAACACCATCTTTCGGTTCTTGTTCTTGCTTTGGTACAGACTCTCCAAAGTCGTCCACATCTTTGTTGCAGTCTTCTTACCAGAAAGGTGAGGGACTATATGGTCCTTCACTCCATTCATGATAATCAGCATGGCTTTGGAATCAATCTTTCTCCAAGCTGCTAAATCTTCCGAATCTGTGGGTGCAACCTTCGTGGAGTCAATGTGCTCCTCTGCATCACTAACGTCCAGGATCCTTGTGATCCTTCCTTTCCATGTAGGAAAGTTCTGAGCACCCTAGAGTCTATCCTAACTCTCAATTGCATGACCATAATGAAGTGTACCTGTCAAACCCTAGATCTGGAAGTCTAGGTCTGTGTCTTCCTATAGATCTGCCCCTGATCGATCACTGCTGCTGCATATCTCTCAACTTTGGCTCACCAAAGCTAGGGCATTCACACTTGTTTTCTACAAACCCTAAGCTAGGGTTTCTACATTAGTTTTGCAGTCTTAGGGTTTCAACCTACATCTTCCAGCGGAAGCTGTTCCACCTCATGATAACCTTCCTTCTTCACCGCTTGCTCATGGGAAACCCTTTTCTTCACCTCGAGCACCCTTCATCTCCCACCGAGCAGCCTTCCTCCACCTCGGGCAGGGTGCCCTACCTCCACTGCAACATTGCCTAGCCTTCGAGGTGCTACAGGAGGCTCAGGGTTGGCTGCTTGGGCTCCCGTGATGCTACAACAAGCATCGGGCGGGCTGCTACAACAAGCGTCGGGCAGGCTGCAAGTGCCCACGGGTTGCTGTAACAGGCCTCGGGCAACCTGCTAAGCCCTTCGACTAACAACACCAGACTCGAAGGTGATTTGGGCAGGACATCAGGGCCATCCGATAGCCCAGATAGGGCCCATACAGAGCAGGTCTGCCCTTCTGGCATCGGACCCATCTTCGAGTAGCATACCCATCCTCGGGCAGCAGGAAAAATAGGTGCAACAAAGGTTCGGGCAGTTGGGCAGCTAACGGGCAGGAGAGATAAACATATGGGCCTGAGAGAGAAATAGTTCCGGGTAGAAGTTAAACAGATCCGAGCAGGGTCTGAACTATTTGGGCAAGAGAGAGAAGATTAGGGCATCAAGCCCTAATTTTTGTAAAAAGCCAATTTGGCATTTTTGTGAAAAAATGATCTTTTGTGTAATTGTGGTACAACCCAGCTAGGGTTTGTAGATTTTTTGGAAAATCTCAGTCATCTCATTTATGAGATGAATTACTAATGCTTTTGGGGTTTTTGTCCTTTAAAGGTTTCCCCTTTAAAATCTTGTGTTCAATGTGTTCATGTGATTGATGTTGTTTACTGCACTTGTCATTTGTTTATGTGAGTTTGCAAATTTTAAAAGTATTCATGGTAATCCTAAAAATTCAACACGTTTTGATTAGGCCTTTGATCATATTATTTTCAGACAACTTGATAAGGTTTGTGGCCACTCAATTCTCAGAGTTTCTCTAACTTCTTGGTCTTTGAACACAACCTAGCTTTTGGCCACAATTTACCTCACATTCAATGCCTTTGGCCTTCTAAAAATATGATATTCACCATAGTCAAGGAAAAAAAATCAAAAGTTGTTCCGCTGCAAAAACACAGAGCCCTAGGAAAATTGCAGAGAGTAGCCGTTGTCCAAAAATAATCGTGAAGCATTTAATTAAATCCTGAATATTTTATAGTTTCAATAGAAATTCAGTTTTGGGTGATTAAAAACTTGGAAATCCTTGTTGAAGAATAATATGTCCACTACAAATTTGGAAATCCTTTGGAAATCGTGGCAATCAGGGGTACAATGGCACCCACACATGAGTCGAGTTGCACAAGTAATTTCACAATCACTGCATATTGTAGCCATTAGTCGCTACAATATTTACCGTATTATTCAAATCATATCACCTTGAATAGCCTGAAAACACTGCAGATCAAAACAATAAGTTAGAAATATTAGCATTTGCCAAATAAAAAAATAATTATGTGCCAATCAATAAGTGAAAGTATAAGAACCCTAGACTTTCATGAGCTAAAATTGGAAGTCCCAGCAAGCCTATCTTCAACCTTCATCCCAATCATCTTGACTGCAAAATTGGACTGGAAACCCTAGGAGGAGCTAGGTCACAGATGAAATATGAAGGCTTGAAAAACTTGATCCATAGATAGATGCACCCTACTGAGGCGAGTTGGAGCCGGTTTTGTGGACTAAAGAGCGGGATCCAAGAAACCCTAGGTTTCGGTCCTGTAGTATTAGGTCAAAAATTGAAGTTCCACCGAGTTGAGTTTGGCCTCCACAGAAAGATGCACCCTAGGAGGTCGAGTTGCGCTATGCTCCTTTTGAGGTGATATGAGGTGGGAAACACTCCCAAACATGGAGCCCTAGCTTTCGAGAAGGACTTCTTCTAGCATTGCTTTGATACCATGTTAGAATTTTGACAACTACAAAAACAAGATCACTAGAAGAATATCAAAGCACAAAACAAAACAAAGAGTGGAGCTCGTTTATCCACGATGATCACAAAGATCATCTCCCAATTGTTACCAGTTGAAATGGTAGTCCAAGCCACTGGAAAGCATTTGTGGGAAACGTGACCACTGTCGCCTTAGTCACTTGTCCCCAACTACCTCGGAAGTCGAAACTTCCTAGGGGAGAGCCCTATTTCGATCCCGTAAGGACACTAAACACCAAAATGTTCTCTTTCGAGACTGTTAGTGATTAGTGCTTAATGGAGGCTAGAAAGGTGAATAAAAG
Source organism: Pseudotsuga menziesii (assembly GCA_001517045.1). NCBI lineage: Eukaryota > Viridiplantae > Streptophyta > Pinopsida > Pinales > Pinaceae > Pseudotsuga > Pseudotsuga menziesii. The sequence continues at coordinate 966,864 of LPNX010364034.1, read as the reverse complement.
GAGTTGTTATTATAGTGGTGATGTGTGCAAATGTTGGCCAACAAAACATATGTGCAATCAAGTGCAAGCATAAGCATTTGTCACAGCCCAAAAACTTAAGTGCAATAGTACATGTAATAAGACAGCTAGTTATCCAAGTACAACATGAAGTTTAACAATAATTCAAGGCAACAATAGTCATCATCTCATACCAATAGTTATGTTTTAAAATTAGTCCCTTTTTAGGTGTGCACATAGCATGTTCAGCATGATGCATCAATAGGTATTCAGTCACTTACACATAGTCATATTTATGATAACATTAGGAAGTTTAACAATGTTTCATATAAATACATATATTAACTAACTTCGCAGTAACTAACTAATAACAAGGCATGAAGTAAATGTGGGTTACTTGTAGACTGTGTAGCAAACAAGGTGAATTTTCAGTGCCTTTCATAAAGTCAATTCATGCATATAGAGTATCCTTAACAATATTCATACCAAAATTTTGTTACTAGCAGTAATAAACACAAACATGATGACAAGGGGATGTAAACAGTTCACTCTCAATTCATACCAACATTTGACAAATCTCTTACGTGTCTACGTGTAGGTCAAGGGAAGAGGTAAAGAATGTAAAAGTTAGTATAGCCGCGAGACCCATTCTTAGAGAGGATGGTGCCCTAGTCAGTTGACTCGGGCAGAGTAAGACCCTAGAAGGTACCCTAGGGCCCCTAGTAATATCTTGGGGTTCTTTGTATGGGACCAAGCAGGTGGATGCCATGGCAAATCCCCTAGCATGTGGCTAGGGCCCTTATATGCCTCTAGGGTAATCTTGTTTGGGACCAGGGACGCGATGTCCAAGTAGAGCCTGCGGGTAGAGGAAGAGATTTATTCTAGTCTGGGACCAGAGACACGATGTCCAAGTAGGTCCTAAGGTAGTTGATCAACTTTTAGTGTGAGAATGAAGCTCAGCTTAGCACTGAGAACCATTCTCTAGGGTAGAGGAAGAGATTTATTCTAGTCTGGGACCAGAGACACGATGTCCAAGTAGGTCCTAAGGTAGTTGATCAACTTTTAGTGTGAGAATGAAGCTCAGCTTAGCACTGAGAACCATTCTCTAAGAGAATGGAGGACCCGGTTAGGGTCCAGGGGTTGATCAACATGATTCAGTGCGAGATTGAAACTTAACCTAGGGCTGAAAGCCATTCTTTAAGAATGGAAGATTATGATGTGTGATGTCCCCTCTCCTAATCAGTTATTGCTAGGTTGCTTCTCAAGGGACTGGCCACCCCTTGATGATGTCACTAGCACCTAACCCTTAAGAGCAGTGTTAAGGACGAAAGAATCGTACCATATGTTTGGATCTTTCCCTTATACAGTGATGACAGAATATATAAAACTATGTACCTTGAGAGAGAGAAAAGATCAAAGTCTCTGGTCTTTTTTTGTCCTATAGGTGAATACTTGTCCACCCTCATGGTTCACCTTGATCTTATGGTTGTGTGGGTTGTGGCCTCCTTTGTTGACTCATGGTCCCTTATCTTACTTGGTCTTGGCACTCTTATTGTGTGTGCACCCTTGCCTTATGGGTTTTATTTTTTGGTACACTTTACTTTATGGTTTTATTTATAAAACCTTTTGACCATTTACTTTATGGTTATATAAACTATGGTTATATAACTTTTTGGACCATTTGCTTACTTTATGGTTTTATTATTATAAAACCTTTCGACCTTTGTTATTTTATCTTTTGGCCTTTTTTTATTGGTAAGCAAGCACCCACAGAGTTTCGAACCGGTGACCTTACGCAAGGAGTGCCTTAACAATACACCCATCCATAGTCTATTCTACACTGCGTGGGCTTGTCTCTTGATCTTTTATTATTATTGGACATTTTATTATTTGAATGTTTTCTAGCCTAGAACCTTATAAAAAGGCATTGGAACTTATCCTAGAATTATCCCAATCATGTTCTCTTCGACTAGCGTGACTGGGTTTCTCTCTGCTAGCTTTCACGATTGTCCTTCTTACTCAACATGTTCTTGGGTTTGGTTCTTTCGTGTCTCCACACCTGCGAGCCTTCTTGCTGCTGACCATCTTGCATGGTCTGCACCTATGGGCCTACCTGCGGTAGACCATTTTGCATGGTTCTCTCCCCGCATAAATACACTCGTGATATGTGTGGATCACCTTTCCTGCTCCTGCATGACCTGTAATCTCTACTACCCGCGTGATCTCCACCTTGTCGGTTGCTTGCACTCTGTCCACACTTGCATGGTTACCTCGTTAGCATCCGCGTGACTGTCGACACTCCACCATCTGCGTGACTGCCAACACTTCACCATTTGCGTGACTGTAGATCGTCTTGCCCTCTGCGTGATGTCTTCCCGGGCTCTCCTCTCCCGTGTGACTCTCTGACTAGGTCTTGCCATTCGCGTGACTATAGATTGTCTTGTCCTCTGCGTGATGTCTGCCTTGGCTCTCCTCTTTCGTGTGGCTCTCTGACTGAGTCTTGTTACTCCAAGTGTTTTACTTCTCCACGGGATTGAGTTTTACTGCTATGCATGTTTGCTTTCCTACACCTGCGTGGACTGTGGGTATTACACTAGCGTGATGTCTCTTACTTGCAGAGCGTGAACTTACCTGTGCGTTTTCCCTTTCTCGTGGTATCTATCCTAGTGTGGTTTATTTACACCTGTGTGGCTACTCTTTTATCTGCAGCCTCTATTCTATCTTCGTTGTGTGTACACCAGCGTGACCTCTTACATGCCTTGCTCAACACGATCTACCTTCACATGAATATATCAGCAGCATGACTATGTGACTCTTGTTAGTATGACTGTGTTGCTACTTTGATTAAAAGAATTTGAGGTCTGTTTACTCCTACTTGAACTCTCTTTATCAAGGTATGAAGTTTGAACATGTTTACCCAGATTGACTTGTTCCTTCGGTGACAAGATCAAATTCAGAAATATCTGAGTATAAGGTAGATTCAAATAATGGTTATGATTCTTTAGCATTGTTATTTTCTGTACTTTATTTATTTTTACTATTTTACGTTTTTACTGTACATGGCATTTGAGATTTATTGTTCTGTACATGGCATTTGAGATTTACATAGTATTTGATGATTCTCGAGGACCAACTTTAACGCAGTGACCAAATAGAGCGTTAAATCTAAAGAGATGAAATTTATGTTGTTCATGTTTTATTACAGTTTAATTTTTTTATGCAGTACTATTGTGAATCTGAGTTTATATGTTCATGCATTAAAGTTTACGATTTGTGTTAAAACTCATATAACCTTGAATTTGAACAAAGAAGGCTGTGAAAAGAGGAGGGCTGCCACTGGAGGGGCAACCCGTAAGGGTGGAAAGGGAGACCTGGAGGGAGTACTGGGGCTGCCTTAAAAGGCAGACCTTAGTAGGAAATAAGAAGGACAAGGGGGCAGCCTTAGGTAGAGATCAACCGTGGTGTAAAAGGAGAGTAGTGAAGGAGAATGACTGCTGCTACTAGCAGTTCTGAGACCTATCAACAGATCACGGGAATGGGAGCAGCCCAAGGGCTTCCCTAAAGGAAAGCCCATGTGTAAAAGAAAATGGGAAGAGGGCTAGTGAGGTAGGAAAAGGGATAGCGAAGGTTAGGAGGGAGCTAGGAAGGAGAGGTTGAATCCTTTAGAAGAGTAGCGAGGGTTGGAAGCGTGAGAGCGAGGGTTACATGAAGGTTGCCGAGAGTGGAAAGGGTGGCTACTAGGGCAACGAAGGGGAAGAAAGAGGAAGCCGAGGGTGGGAGAAGATGGATGTAGGTAGGCCTAGGGAGACACCAACGAAAGTGAAGGGAGGTGTTGCAGGAGGCGACTTGGCCAACGATGGTAGAGGATAGGGTACTAGAGTCTGTTATCACATATATAGTAGCCGGGCTACCATATTCTATTTTTTCAGATTTCAGTACACTTTTCAGCCAGTTCCCTTACATATGAGATGTTGAGATGAGTATCCATGATGGATCATTATTTGATGATGGACTATAGTACTCTCCCATTGCCATGACTGAGTATCAGGACACTCAGATTTGAGGATTGATGTAGTCATTTAGCTGTTTGCAGAGCAGTCAGTAGTGCCCAAATTTGTATCAGTAACTTATCATTGGACAAATGTTGGTTCAGATTATGTATTTACATGTGTATGACTCGACATATATCATCTTGTGTTATGGTTATTATTGCTTTTATACTCATTCTTGTGACATGTCTTAGCATCTAGTGTCATGATCTAGCGATCATATAAGTATGTGGACTTGGATGAATTAATATTATGTATGTATGTCCCTACTTAGACCTGGAAGTTCTTGACCCATACTCATTGTTTTTACCCTCCTTATGGAGAATAGAGGTGATCATTCCCACCATACTTTGGCTTGCTAGTGTTGGTTTCATTGTTCACTGTGTCCACCTATCCATTACCTTCCAAATATGCTTCTAACCCAACCTACTACTTGACTTGTGGCATGGAGGACCTTTCCCCACTAGAGCCTCTTTGTTGGACAAGCTTTCCCGTTTATTTGTGTCTCGGCTCTGAGTTGCCTAAGTTGTGTTGGCTAAACCTGAAGCAAATAGCGTTGCCATCAATACAATGTATTTAGAAATGAAATGAATATCTTATGAAAAAGCCCATTCATGAAAAGTAGTGTTTTTAAACATACATGAATGCAAGGCAAGCCTAATGAAATTGGCAATGAAGTATATTGAAATGATTACCTTACAACATTCATGAAAAGTAGTGTTTTTAAACATACATGAATGCATGAAGCCTAAATAATAAAAATCCGTGTAACAAATGCATGGACCAAGGCTATGGAAATTCGAAGGACCAAAAAGCAATGGTTCTTTAAAAGTTATATCTAAAGATTCCTGGCCTCACTTGTATTTGATTTGGATTGTGAGCAATTGTCAAGGTGAATAAGAACCTCTAAACATAAATTATCCATTTGTGAGACACTGCCATCACCTGTGTTGTTGCTTGTCTTGCGTATGCTAGAGTGAATATCCCCTTTCCATATCCAAAGTGTCATAGTGTCAAGTTGGTAGTCACCCTTTTTCCTAACCATTTGATTTTTAACCTTCACCCTTCACTAGCAAATTGATTACAACTGTGAAGTGAGTATGGTCTTGAAAGTTTGGTCTGATTTATAGTTAATTAATGAGACTCTATATTTGGTTGATAGATCACCAGCGAGATGATTGTTACTTGTTATAATTGTTATTTGAATATTTTGTAATGCATGTCTTAACCTTTGAACACTTGCAGCAGATGGATGTTAGCCTGGGTTATATTATTGATTACTTGATCATTTACAAAATTACAGATTATTAGTTTATTTGTCTGGGCATATTGGATATTATTCTTGATCATGTAGAGATATGTAGGGTGTATGAGTATGCACCTTAGATGGATTTGGACTCCTTGAGTCCAATGAGACAACTTGTTTTTAGTTTCGGGCAGTTGTAGTGATGATTTGTCAGTGTACCATTCTGGTGCAGTTTTTGCCATGCTGAATTGCTTGTTAGAGCAGAGAGGTGATTTTATTGGTTCACCTAGGGAGTTGTATGAGGAGGGGGTGGTCTAGCCACTTGTTTTTAACATATTACCCCCCTCCTAAAGAGCATGGTGGGCTCAATTTGACAACACTGGCACTCTAGGAGGCAATTTGGGCCATATCACGTTTCCCGAGGTAGATTAAAAATAATAAAAATAGCTACTGAAGAATTCGATTTGGGCTACTGAGGCAAGGAAATGGCATGGGATGAGTTTTGATGATGAGTGTGATGTCTTCCACTCATTCTCTAGCAGTTTCAGCACTTGGATGGACCCATATCCATCTCTTCGGCATATTTTATTATTTTCTGGAGCTTTTGGAGGCTCATGATTTCATAAGAGAGGCACTATTTTGCATTTAAAAAATTATATTTATTTTATTGTGCCATGGGGATACATTAGGGGAGTTAGTTAACACCCCCTAGACCCACCATGAGCTTTATTTATTTTTTGTTGAGTGGGATCCCCTCTCCTAGGGTGATTTGGTCCACTATTATATTATATTATTGTATTGATCCATGTACTTTATGTTGAGCTCATCTCAACCGTTGATTAGAACATTTTGATTTTTTAATCTTAGCCTCTCATTTGAAAAGTGGTTATGATTTTGGTTCTCTCATTCCTATTTAAAGGAGGGAGCTTCTCATTGTAAGGAGGGTCTTTGGCTCTTGGATCTGGATAATAGAAAAACTATTCTTTTGGAAATTTTTGGATCTCCTTTGCATTTGGTGTTCCTTGATGGTGATTGGAAAGTCTTGCTTCCTAACATTTGAGTATTTGTGGTGAGATCTATATTTTTTTGGAAACATTGTCTTGTTTACAGGAGGGCGACTTCACTTGGGCGTTTTTGTAGGGCTTCCTCAACTCGCTTGTTTGGCATCGCTTATATCAGGGGGTTTTCATTAGTACATTGTGATCTATGATTTCATCTGGCTATTTTTCTGTAGTATTTGTTCTTTTCTCTTGACGCATCTAATCTAATATGGTTGACGTTAGTTGTGGAGGAAAGAGGGCGCATTGGCTTCCTTGAGCAAATCGATTGACATATAGGCTTCCTCCAAATCTTCTCAAATTGATTGGGACGACATAGATCATCATCATCAAGGCATCTACAAGGTTATCCAGGTAAGATCCACATGTTAGTTCTTCTTTTTTTGATCTCAATTCATTGGCATCTTCATTTTCATGTTAAAACCCTAAATATAAAAAATAAAAAATTATTATAGATCAAACCGCTTGATCTTTTGGCAAACCATTTCTGGGTTTTGTAGATTGGGTCAAACCCTAAGTGGGTCTTCCTAGACGTTTTGCTTAGGTGACTCCATTGGGCCCAAATCCCAAGGCACTGCTCCGTAAACCCTAGCGCTACCCTTCATTTGGTCATTGAATCTTGCGATTTGATCTTGTCCTTGAGGCTCAGGTACTTTGATATTGTTATACCTTCCTTCGAGTCTATTTTGTGGTACCAGATATCCCCAATCTTGTTCTTATCCTCCTTGCATTGGTCATGTTTCCCAAGGAGTGTATATTGTCATCATTTGCTAGTACCTTGATTCTGGATCTAGTAATAGGCTCATAAGTCACTTGTATTTTAAACTTGGATCAAATTTCATATCTCATAAACCCCTGATCCAAGCCCTAATTCAGCTTGTGACTTCATCCATAGATCTAGGGTTTAGTTCACCTTACACCTTATGTACTTCAACTCCATTTGATTTGATTTGGTGTTTTGGTTTGATCTCTTCTGTCGAGAGTAGATCTTGGTCTCCCCCATTGTTGTCTTGGGCTAAGACAACATCAAGTGAAGTTGCCTCGATTGGTGTGACAACCATCCATTTGGGAGTTGATGCTATCTTGGTTCCACCTCTTTAGTTGCCCATCCCTCTATCGACCATCTTGGATCCACCTCACAGAGGGAACTACAAGTTTGGTGATAACAGAGACCTAGGGGAAGACTAACAAAGGTAAGGGAAAGGCTTGGAGAAGCTAGCGAGGGTTAGGAGAACCTAAACTAACCTGTCTAACCCAAAACCACCCTAAACTAACCTAATGCAAGACCAAGACTAACCTAAAACTACTTTAAGAACTAACCCTAGACTAGGCTTGTGAAAGAAAGTGGTGTGAAAACAAGGGAAACCATACCTAAGCACAAGCCCTACCCAACCTAGGGCTTCTAAGGAGAATGGCTAGCCTAGTGAGGATGGGTTCTTGGTAAAGTAACTAGCCTAGAAAAACTAAGGAGAAACCCTAGGGCACCCTCTCAAGGAGACATGCTTCAGTTTGCTAAGGTGACAAGAATAGAAGGTAAAGGCCTATCCTATGGCAAAGTGCAGCACTAGGGCTACTTACCAAGACTTCGAACGTGCACATCCACCAACATCCAAACAAAAATGTGAGAAGCTTGACCTTTTTGTGCTTGTGTTGATCCAACAAATCAAAGCATCACCAAAAGTAGAGAACTTTACCAAAGAATTACCAAAAAACAACTTGCATTAACTTGAAAACTTTCCTCAAGAGGAACACTTCCATCCAAAGAAACCCTGGCAAGGGTAAAACAAGTGCATAGTGTATATTATCCCATAAGTTCTGTCTTTAAAATGAAAGTGAGGAGATCTATTTATATGATCTCATACTCACTTTTTAAAATATCCAGGTTTACATGCGTTTAAATAAGTCAATTTGAAATTATAAAATGCCTACTGAAAATTAAAAAAAATAAAAAGAAAATATAGCCTAAGGTAGGCTACTTGGGGCATTAATACCCCCAAGTGCCAAAATACGCTCAAATAAGCGAATCACTCTGAACAAAAGGCTAGAGTGAGCTGGAGGGAGGGCGTTATACCCCATCTAACCCATAGAATGCTGTAAAATCCCTCAACGCCCTCCTCAAAGCATAAAAAAGGCTTGACGTTGAGGATGTCTTCCTCCGAGGAGATAAGGCCAAGGAGAGCAGGTGCCATCAATCTAAGAGGCCAGGAGGGTGTCATAAGTGGTTGTGAGTGCAGACGAAGGTCTCACCGTTGAAGCAAAGGCCACTTGAGCATGTCAACAAGAGATGGAGCCATGTGATCCAGTGGTGAACCCTCAGGGGCCTCAGACACCAACCTCGAGGTTAAAAACCCCAATAAAGGGAAGTCAACAGTGCCATTAAGCCTTAGTACCCCTAAAGGATGACCAAAGGCCCAACCATGACCACCATTGCTCGATAACACCCCTCTTGGTTGAAAAAATTGGCCTTTTCTCCTTGGGGTACACTTGAAGGTGCGCTGGGTATTGGTACAACGTAACACCAACCCTAGACAAAAGAATGTCACCCTCGAGCTCGCCCTTCCATGAGAGAATAATTGTTTAGAGATAGAGTACTTCTAGATCATAGTAGCACAACCCAAGAAAATAAGAGAAAATCAGTGTGTCATGTTGATTTTTCTTGAGTAGCATCGAGAGCCATTCTCTTAGGAGAATGGGGACATCAGGTCCAGGACTAGGATGTGGAACCGGTCTAGCATTGGGGGACTCAACCTAGAGCCGAGTGACCATTCTGTTGAATGGAGACATTTGGTCAGGGATCGGTATGTGGAACCAATCCAGCAGTGGGGGACTCATCCTAGAGCTGAGTGGCTATTCTTTGAAAGGAGGTACCTGGTCAGTTACCAAGAATTTAACCTAGTCCGGGACTAGGAACTCAGCCCGAGGCTGAGGGCCATTCTCCGAGAGAATGGAGGTGCTTGGTATGTTACCAAGTATTTGACCTTGGGTCAAATTATGCATCCTATGGCCGAGGTACCTGGTCTGTTACCAAGATATCACTATAAGCCCTAGACGGGGTCTGGGCATGTGAGACACTCTGACCCTTGAATTGTGGGCTTTGTGATCTTCTCCAAGGATTAGCTACCTTTGGTTAAAACACCTAGTACTCGATCTTGGTGTCACACAGAGTGTGAGATAAAAGCATTAGTAATTCTCTTTGTTTATGATGATGTACTTTGAGTGGGGACGAAGGACCACCTTGAAAACTTGTTTTGATCATAGGGCACTTAAAGAAGGTTAAAGTAAAAGTAAAAAATACGTAAGGACCCTTAGTACCACTAAGGAGTCAAAGTGAAAGTGCAAAAAGACCTTTAGTACCACTAAAGGTAAAGGTCATGGTAATAAAAAATAAAATAATATTATTTTGTTCTTTTAAGTTTTGGTCCACTTACAAGTGACTCAAAGGATATAAAAGAAGATAATCCATTTCATTTTGACACACACACTTGCTCATCCACAGCTGCTTCAAAGAAGACTTTCGCTGGTGTTCTTGAAGAGAAGACTTTTATGGTTATGCCCTATCATGGAGGATTCTAACTAGGGCACCCATTCTTGTTGCAGCAAACCCTAACCTAGGGTTTCACTCATAAAGAGGAGCAACACCAACATCTTCTCCTTCTTCACGTGTTAGGGTTTTACCCTAGCCCTCTTCACCTTCACAGGCAGACTGGGATATTCATGGGCAACACATCGGGCAGCTCCCTTCCTTCTCCGACAACCCTCTCCTCACCCTCGGTCACCACGCTAGCACTCTCGGGCAACTACAATAAGCCCTAGCAGGGCCTGGGTAGCCTGTTAGTGCTCACGACCACCTACAACAGGCCCTAACAGGGCTTGGGGAAGCCTGCTAGTGCCTTAGGGCACCTACAACAATCACTAACATGGCTTGGCAGACAATAGCAGTCTCGGGCAGGCAGACAGTGGTCACTTTCTCCATCTATTGTTTATCGGTGACCAACCTTGCTAGTTCATTCAGTAACATGGCCGACTTGACAGTTTTTTTAGGGGTTGACTTGCCTTGATTTGTCCCTTTTCTGGGCCAACTTCTGTTTACTTTCAAGCTGACCTATGAGGATGATCCTCACGCAGCTACTACTTCAACACCATACCCTCTTGAATAACTAGTATTAATATGAATATGTTATGGGACTGGTTGTCAAAAGAAATTAAGAATGCTATGAGAAGATACATGGGAATTTTCTATCATGATTTGAGGGATATCAAGTTGTGGGTGTCATTTCACATTTCAAATTCCCTCCATTCTTGACAAAACAAAACATGGTGATTGTAATGGGTTGAAAGTTGAAGAGTCTCAGTCTCTCAAGAGCAATGCAATCTTGAAGAATTGCAAGGTAGATGAATGTTTAAGCAAGACACCACCAATGAAGAAACATTTTTGGATATCTTCGCAAATTTACAGACACAGCACAAGCCTTGTGTATGTAGATTGAGGAGTATATGTCCAATTCCATGAATAACATGGAAGGAGGAGTCAACTTGTCAACTCATATGAAATGTTGTTGAATTGATCTTTGGTGGCAAATTTGGGATGTGATTATTCATTCAGGCTCACATTTGTTATCAAACTCATTTGAATTCTTCAGTTTCTTGCCCAAAAATGTTAACTCACATAATATGAACAACACATAATTATTGCAAACACTCCAAGCCCGTCATGCGTTGAGGTTCTATGCTCAATTTCTATGCCAAGGGCATCTTCATTGTCATTCACTGATTGTTTTTTTATATGAGATATTTCAAACTCTTTTGTGATCTTATCATCTCATGCCTCATATCTAGGTATTTTTATTAACTTGGATTCAAAGGCATGATATTATTTTATTAATGCCTAGATGCCTAGAATTGGCATGATGTTATTTTATTAATGCCTGGAATTGGCATGATGTTATTTTATTAACGCCTGGAACTGACATGATATGATTTTATTAATGCATGATGCTGGCATGTTATTTTGTTAATGGAGCTCTATAATATATTACCTTGTCATGAAGAGCCATTGAAATTTAGTTTTCACATATATCCAAACATAGTCTATTAATATTGATGGAATCCTTCCCCCCTAATGATGTAATGCAAACCCAAGGGCCCAATAGAGTTAATGATAGGATAGGTTTGGTGGCCATTTAGTGTAATATGGACTAAGTGCACTATGTTAGTTATTATTAAATAAGGTCCAGTAGGTAGTGATGTATTATAAAGGTAGGCCAAGATAAAGGGTTAAGACACATTCATTTTCTCTCAAAGACAAGTTTTGTCGGGAGGCAGTTTTATTCATTTGTGGAGCAGAGTTAGAGCATCTGAGTGGAGCTAGATAAGATAAGATAAGATAATTTTATTATTGTCCAACAAATGACCACAAAGTAGGTAAATGGGACTGTGCGGTACCATGATAGCAATACATAGGGGGAGTGTAAAAGTAGGTCTGTATGTATGGACAAATATGTATAGTCATATGGATTACGTACAAGCGTATAGATAGATCCTTGCAGTTGTATGGACATGCCATACAATAGGCAAGAACCAATGGGTAGTTTTCTCGGTTTTGGTAGGCGGATTTTCCATAATAACTGTGCAGATATGTTTTGTTTGGGTGTACTGTACAACTATTAGTTTGACAGCTGTGGAGGTTTCCTTGTAAGCTTTGAATTATTCATGAAAAGTTGATATAAAGGAATAAATTATCTGTGTCTTGTGTTTATGCTTTTGTTTTTTATTTTCCAGCTATATGTGTGATTACTGCTACGTGAAGAATTTAATTTCTGCAATTAAGTAAACAACTTTGCTTTGTTAAGAACATAAGGAGAGTAGTCTTCTAGGGTTTGGAAAATTCACATGGTATCAGAGCTTCTTTGATTGAGAGGTTCTAAAGAGTTTACGACAGTAGATCAACTGCCAAATATAACTACCAAAACCAACTGTTGGGTTGTGAAGAATTTAAATTATGCAATTAAACAAACAACTTTGGTGCGTTAAGAATATAAGGAGAGTAGTCTTCTAGGGTTTGGAAAATTCACATGGTATTAGAGCTTCTTTGATTCATAGGATCTAAAGAGTTTATGACAGTAGATCAATTGCCAAAAACAACTATGAGAACCAATTGTTGGGAACCAAGATCAACAGTTAGAGGGTTTTAGAGGTAGCGCTTATCAATATTGGGAGTTTGTGTGAAGATTAGAGATGGCATCAGTCAGCCTCAGGTTTGAGGATAGATTGGAAGGGGCGTCAAGTTTCCTATCATTGGAAGTCAATGTAACTGTTCTATTATAAGAGAACGATCTCACAAATATCGTTGAGGATGTAGTAACTGGGCTGATAGATCTGTAGACTTTGGTAATTCACAATAAAAAAGAAGCGAAATCCAGTTGTTTGATCATGGATGCTATAAAGGATCATTTGATCCCTCATATATTTGAGAAGAAGGCTATAGAGGAGATGTTCAATGCTTTGGTTAGCCTTTATTAGAGCAACATAAACGAGAAGATGATATTGCATAACATAGTAAAATCTATAGAGATGACCATACAATACATCGTCACCAATTATTAATGAAGGTCACACAGAGTTGTGATCAACTTGCAACAATTAGAGAGAAGGTTGAAGACAAAGAGTTAGTGGATTGGGCGTTGAATGGGTTCCTATCTCAATGGGAAACATTTGTTTAGGGTGTTTATGTTTGGGAGAATCTTTCCTCATGGGAAGGACTGTGAGATGACTGTATCCAGAAGGAGACTTAGATGGACTAGAGGCTAGCAAGCAGGGAGGTGATAGTGACCATGCCCTATTCGTGGTCAAACAAAGAAGGGTAGAGGTAAAGGACCCAACAAGGCTAACTCTCGATGGTATCATGCCTTTTTTCTAGCACAGTTATGAAGAATGCTTGGTATGTGGATAATGGAGCATCTAGGCATATGACATCATCCTGAGAGTTATTTTCAAGTCGTAAAGAGCATGTCTCAAGAGTTCAAGTCAAGCTTGATGATGATGCCAGAGTTGGTACCATTTTATTTTTTAACTCCAATCGAGTAAAGTCTTTAGACTTTGATGATGTTTGTTCCATCTTGCAGGAAGAATTTGCTTTCAGTTTTGGTCATGGAAGATAAGGGCTTTATAGTAGAGTTCAATAACCAAGCCCTTAGAAAACTGAAGGAGTCTAGCCCAAGAACTCAAATGATCGCAGTTAGGGAGGCAAATTTATATAGTTTACAAGGTGAGCTTGTTCGATCCCTAGTGCATAACACAAATAGCTTGTGTGAGTTATGGCATAAGAGGATGGGCACATGCATCATAGGGCACTGCCTATTATGAGGGAGATAGTCGCAAGTCTTCCAGAATTCAACGTTGAGCAGTATTTTGTGTAGACTGTGCGTGCTTGGCAACCATGCCAAGGCTGCATTCCCAAGGACCGAGTATTGGTCTAAGGGGATTATAGATCTAGTGCATTCAGATGTGTTTGGATTGATGTCAGTAATATCCATCACTAGAAGGTTGTACTATGTTTCCTTCATTAATGACTACTCTCACAAAACTTGGATGTACATTATAAAGACCAAGGATGACGTCTTTAGCTAGTTTTAGGAGTTCAAAGTTCTAGTGAAGAACCATACAAGGAAGAAGATCAATGTTTTGAGATTGGACAATGGGGTGAGTATACCTCCCTTTGATTTTGATGATTTCTGCAAGGTTGCATGAATAAAGAGGGAGTTCACTATTTCGTACAACCCACAATAGAGCGGTGCTGCAGAGTGGAAAAACCCATCTATCATACGGTTTGCCAAGACCATGATACATGAATAGGATTTACCAATGTTTCTATGGTAAAAGCATGCAACACATTAGTCTACATCTAGAACAAGTGTTCTCACAAGATTTTGGAGGACAAGACACCAGCGGGGGCATTCAATGGTGTGAAGCCAGAGGTCAGCCACTTTTGCATCTTTGGTTGTCTAGTATATATCGATACACTAGTCGAGAAGAGGACTAAGTTGGAGCCCTCCAACTAGAAGGGTTTGTTTGTTGGTCATAGTGAGACCTTAAACGTCTATAAGATCTATATGCTGCAGGAGAGAAAGACAATCATAAGCAAGGATGTAAAGTTTGAGGAAGACTTTGCATCTAAGAAGTCTCAGGATCCTATTCTAGTGACAGAGGATGAGGAGCAAGAAGTTCCTAAGGTTGAGCCAGGCTCATCAACAACTTCCAATTCAAGGCAAACGCTTTCAGACGTAGTGGAGGAGCCACCAACTCCTACCAATTATGTTAGGATACCTCGATGGTTTACTTAGACATTAAGGGATGCTGAGGAGCATGCTAAGAACTCCTAGAAGCACATGGCGTTGATGAGTAGCATCATAGATTTCAAGCCTTCGTGTTTTTAGGAGGCAACTGACTAGTAGGTTTGGAGGGATGTCGTGGTGGTATACTTGGCAACTGGAGCGAATGTCTCATCATAGTCAATGCCTTCTTTCTGAGTGAAGCCATGAGCTACAAATCTAGCTTTATATTTCTCCACACTACCATCAGCAGCATGCTTGATCTTATAAAGCCATATGGAAGTCACTACTAACTTTCCTGTAGGTCTGGGAACAACTTCCCACCATAGTTACATATATCGGCGATATATCGCCGACATCGCGAGTCAATGGGGTCGGCGATATATCGCCGCTAATATATCGCGATATTTTGCCGACATTTTAAAAAATCGCGATATATTCCGATATTATCGCGAGTCGATCGAAAGTGTAAAAATTAAAAAAATTAAAAAAATTAAAAAAATTTGCCGTTAAGAGGCCGCGGACGGGTTTTTTTTATTCATTTGGACATTTTGGCTTGGAGGAAGTGGAGCTCTGACGTCTTGGGCGATCTTGGGCGATTTTCTACAAGAGAGGAAGGGGGCAATCAAGTTTCCATAGCATTTAATCAGGTATGTATTCTTAACTTTAAACTTTCATTATTTTTTATTTTGCTTGAGATTTGTTCGTTAATGTAGATTTAATGTAGGGTTTAGGTTTAGATTTAGTGTAGGGTGTAGATTTGCCACTACAATCATAGCCTATAGGGTTTTAAGTAGGCCACCCTCCCATTTCTTTGAAGTTTGAATGCTTTAAATTTTTTATAATTTCATTA